>JBCFXI010000634.1:0-128444 GCA_038496175.1 Ampulex compressa
AGGTGTTGGACCAGAATGGCCAATATATAATTTAATAAAATATTTATTCATTATACGAAAACTGTCTTTCATGTTCCCCAAAAAACGAAATGACTTTCCGAACAACCCAATACTTCCACTTTTCAACAGAAGGTTCATCCAAATCGGTAGCAAAATCCAGTGGTTCAGGATCGCTGCACAGTGCCAGCGCATCGAGAAAGGCATTTTGCAGCAGCGATGGCCGAGGCTGGCTGCGAGGGCAGTTGCAAGTGCAACAGAATACTCATCGACGTGTGCCCCGCTAACGAAACGGGCAAACGAGTGCCCCCCTGCGCGCGATCAATACTCCGTATAAGAGTGCACACTGGCCGGAGCACGTGTTCCCGTTTGTGTTGCTCTTCGCCTCCGCGAGCCGCGATGCGAGCCCTGGCCAAATAGATGTGCGAGCGCGGGTAACAGGCGTGGAACACGGTTTTCATTCGACGCGCCCTGGAAATCGGGAGGGCACTCGTGTTTTTGGGAAACAGGCATCTGGGAGGGCCTGATGATATTTGGCCAGCGAGGTGGGATTTTGCCAAACACGCTTTAAAAATTGGGAGGGTCCTTGCGAGGGTTGCTCGCGGAGCACTCGAACACCTTCTGTGGGGGATGCGTTTTTCGTTACTTTAGGACTGCATTTTGGATTTTTGTTCGAGCTATATGGATAATGTCCTAAGGATAATACGGTTTGCTTGTAAAGTGTATCTTACGATTTTTGTGATCGGGGAGAAACTGGTCGTTCTTAATGTGCGTTTTGCAAGGGAAATTGTAAATAGAGTGGCACATTCAGTGTGGGGAATATACGCTTGTTGAAGATCGGAAGAGCCTTTGTACGGCACTGTATCTCGCTAAAGGAGGTTTTGTGTATAATGCAGTACGAACTTTGGGAGAGCCCCTGCGTAACGCGATATTTTACTAAATAGATCTTGATGCAAAGTGGTTAGAAAATTGGGAGAATTCTGGTGTATGAGGATACTTTGATGGTGCGATTTCGTGCAACGTAGTTTGAAAATTGGAAGATCTTTTCTGTGGAAAAACACGATTTTAATGCAAGTCGGTATTAAATTGTGTCTATCATTGCAGATTAAGGTATTAAAATAAAGTAACAGGGTGACTTTTCGTTGTACTTAATCGCCTTGCTTTTCTCTGAAACACGAAATCTACCAAGCAGGCTATCTTGGCTCTTCTTTGGAGAACAAAGCTTCGATATCTTGCTTAAGAACAAGAGAAGTGTAATCGGCCATCGAGGCAGCGAAATAGTCAAGATGAGACACGTATCAATCTACCACGATGTCGCATCCAGAGTCTAGAGTACGAAACTCTAGATTTCTGGAATACGAATCCATCCTCTATCCATTAAGCTACATTAAGCTCCATCCATTCGAGCAATAATGTGAACGGTTCCTTTCACATCTCCAATAACGAAACAGTGGAGCAGGATGGACTTTTCGATGCTCAAACGAGTCAAGCCAACTTTCCATGATCGTATTATGCTATCGTATGACGACATGTTGTGTAACAGGTAAGGAAGACCGAATACTTAAAATACAAGCTCCCCCTTCATTTACCAAGTTTCTCTTCTTAGAGGAGCACATGCTAGTCCTCTGAAGTTTTAATTGCGAAAGAGGAGCTCGAATTTATTCCTTGCTGCTTAAATTGTAAGGTCTGAATGCTCGATGAACGTAGCATAGTGTCTATGAAGGGATATTAAGAGTCGCTATTATCAAACTACGGATCTGCAAAATACTTGTACATCGTTTATTCACGTTTGGAAAATTATCATAGTTCTAACAATAAGATGTTCCTGAAAATAGTTCTTGAATATAGTTTATAGGATTGGCTCGTAATATCTCACTTTATTATATAGGGTTAGACGAACACGAGTTATATTTCTACAATAATCGACGAACATTCAATAAACAATCGTTTCTAGACAAAATACAAAACACGCTTTTTTGTCCTGGATTTTCTCTATAGGTTTTATACCTCATTTCTTTAATAAAAATGCAAATAATGGCTCAAAGGAAAAGATAAATCTGAAATATGGTACTTAAATTTGTTTAACTCTCAATTCATCGATTCAGGCGGACTGGATGCAATATCAGATTTTAGTTACAAATTAAATTAACAAACTGAGGATAAGAAAAAGGGATTTATTCCAATACAAGAGTTATCTGGGCTCATTTTCACAACTAAGAGCGCCGCATTTTGCAATGTAAAAGTACCGGCCGTACTTGACATTCTTCTATGTTAAAGTTTCCAAGAGCTTTCTTAAGCCTCCGTAATCCACTGTCACTCTTAGGTAACGTTCCATATACACGCTCCGTTATGACTCTGACTTTATTATCTCCCCGTTCCACAAAGCATTTCAGCTTAAAAGGCGATTCTAAAAATATCAAATTGCATGCGGACATCTTCACGAGGGCATTAAGGAAGATAACGTTAACACTAAACCCACCAAAATGACCGCTCAGCCCTTTCTTACAAAAATCGCTGTACTTCGTACTCGAGCAATTATTGAGATTTCCCACGATTCTACAGCACAGTGTGAATCCTCCTATCGATCCACCGACATCTCTTCTTAACACTAAAACTACCAGCCACTTTCTGAACATATTTACAAGACCACGTATATCTTTAAAAAAAAGGGGAGAGTAAAAGGAAATTTCAGTGAATCAAAATGACGATCTAAACACTGCATGGAAATCAAGGAAAATCTCAAAAAATACACCGTTATAAAGTACTATGATTTTTTAAAGAAACGACCGGCCAGTCATTCTGACTGGTTCCGTAGTTCTAGTGTTAATATACAAATATCAATTATATATGTTAGGTTATCGTTATTTAATTACATATATATATATATATATTAAATAACACACGCAATACAGTAAATATGCCCAGAAAGTGGCTGCTAGGTTTATTGTCAAGACCAATATGATAAATACAGTCAGAATAAGATACAAACGCTTTACCGCAAAAACAGGAGAGAAAAAAGGAGTAGCCGCTGAAAAATACCGAAACGTCACATCATCCAAATTGCGGTCGACGTAACAGATACGACAAAGCCTCTATCCGCGTTTCGAGTAGTGTACAAACTCGGCGAACGTCCGTTCAGATCGAGATAATCTGCTGTACACACCGTGGATAAATGTATTTATTATCTTCCTGTCACGGGACGAATATCGATCCCACGGCAGGAGGTGGGGCGGGAAAAAGAAAGCCATTTCCTATCTGCACGAGCGATATAACGCGAGTAATACCGGGGGAGGAGCGCCATTGCGGACGTTGCTTATCGGTCCCAAACAGATCTCAAGAATTCCTCCATCGCGGATCGTTCCTTTTTCACTATAGCCCGGCTAAGCTCCCGGGCACACTCGAAGCGGATAAAGGCGCTCGTTAGCTTCCTCCGGAGAGCGCACCTTTGAGCGATAAATGACGATAAAGGGAATCGTATACCGAGCAGGATGTACATACGCCGCTCCCCTCCTGGAGAGGAGCGCGGTCGTCCAGGACCGATGGAAATTTGTTCGATGCCCAAGTAGCGATTTTTCACGTTAAAGTGATTTCTAGCTAATCGCATTCACCATTTTACGAATGGAATTTAGTCCTTTGGAAATGGAATTCGTCCTTTTGCGAATGGAATTTACTGCTTTTGCAAATCAAGTACCTTTACGTGTATATTGTATTTGAAGAGCATCGAGTAATGTTGATTACACGGTGAGAAGTTAAAAGTTGTATTATAATTCCTACGATTAGATGATTATATATGAACATGAGGGTGTGTATAAAAACTGTGTGCAGATAATTCAGGGATTTTCTTCTTCCGATTTTCAGTAAGTGCTGAATTATCTGTATAGAGTTTTTGTACGTACCTTCGCTACATATGTAATTGTATGTAATCGTGTGAATTATGATACAATTTTTGATTTCTTACCGTGTAATTAACATTATTTGGTGTTTCTTATATATATATATATATATATATATATATAAAAGTACTTGATTGGCACACGACTGAATTCCTTTTGCAAAAGGATAAATTCCATTTCTAAAAGAATGAATTCCATTCCTAAACGTTGAATTCCATGTGCGAAAAGTGCGAATTTAATTTGGTAAACCCGTACGAAAATCGAGATTGTCAAAGGTATCGAAAGGTATCTAAAGGGGTTTCCAAGAACAAAATGTCCGCCGCGCATCGGTATCATCGTCAATTTCAGGTTACGGCCACCGACGTGTAACGTTGCCCTGGATGTGCTGTCAATACCAATAATCCCACGAGCTATGGTCAGACGAAACTCGTTGAAACTTTTTTTTTTTTTTTTTTCGTGCACCGCGCCGCTTGTAGGACGTTGGGTAATAGAAAAAGTTCTCAACGGGGGGCCTAATGGAATTACATATCGGCCGCTTTCGGAGGGTTTAGCGTATTCTGGAGATTGGAAACAATGCGGAATGGCAGTCACGTCCGTCATACTGCTGGCGTTTGGAGCGTTTAATCACGATGACCAAATTAACGGGATAAATTGCCTATTTAGCATGGGACAGAAGGGGCCGTTCGGTTAACCGGATAATAGACAGAGAGTATTGTAGGAGCATTAGCCTAATCGTAATATACTCGAGCTTGAACTAATCGAAACATACTGGCTGCTGGGGAAATAAATCAATGCAACGTCCAGGATAGAATTTCGCGAGTAATTTTAAATAAGTTCTTCAGCAGTCATACCCAAAGTAGCTTATATCGAGCGCCAGGGGTTGACTGCAGCTTGCAGAGGGTCCATGTCAATGAGAAAAAAAATATAAATAAAAAATTGGGCTTTGTGTTAATAGTTCGTGCAACTTTTGTGTTTTACTCAATGAATGTTTAGATATAAACAACATATTTTTTTTATTTAATTTTCCGCCTTAAAGTAAACCTTAGTAGTGTCAAATCTGCGTCAACTTTAAAAGCTCATTCAAGTTTGTTAAAAGATTTGTAAAAAATGAGAAGAAAGAATTGGTAAACAATCGATATTAGGAAAGCAGAGGGTATACGTAAAACAGGAAAAATACAAGCACTTCAGAATTCGTTTCATCCGTTCATTCGCCACACTTAGCGATCGTTTCCACGAGAAAAATCCTAGAAAAGCTTCTCCATCCACAGAATTATGGACGCTCCACAGGCTCATTCGATTCTACCCCTTAACCCCTCTACTTAAATCCTTCCACTCCGCGTTTTTAACCTAAAACAATTGCAGAGCCAAGAATAAGGGCTGGAGTAATCCAGGATCATCTTCGAGGAGGAAAATCGATCGTCGCAAGTCTCGAAATAAGGTTCGAAATACAGAAAATCGGTTACGAGAAGCCTCGAATCGTCAAAATCCTTGGACCACCCATTATCCCATTATCGTCGCGCCGATTTACAACATCGCTCGCCATTCCGCCCAAAAGCTGTTGCCAGAGGCGCGTCTCCAACCGCCTTGAGCCGCACTGAACACGAGGAAGCTCAATCGTAAAAACGAATATTCGAATCCACGACGAAAGTTCGAGTCGCTGTATGTTTCCCCGACGCACCTCCATCTTGCGCGCCCTTTGATTTATCCCCGGTATCCGCTACCAGGATCGTATATCCTGGGCGTTACAGTGCGAAATAAATTACGGGCCATCGGCTGCGCCGCGGGGGATATCGAGGAGGGAAATATTAAAATCACGACGAGGATTAAATCACTATTCTCCGGAATGGAAGTCGAAGCCTCTATCGGCTACGTCCGTGTAGCTCCTCCGGGCCACCTGCTACTCCTGATAAAACACACGAGATCGATACGTTTGTCCCTGCGACCTATAATCATCCCTCATTCGGCTCCGTTCGTCTACTTTTGAGGCTATTATGGAAAATGAGGGGCTCGTATCGCGAGCCTCTGGATAATAACAGCGCGTAATATATTCGACGTGTCTATCCGTGGAGGCTGTAGGATCTTTGAGGTCCTGCGTGGAGCAAGACTGAAGTACATACTTTTTTTTGTATTTGTTGTATACGATTTTCGCGGCATCGATTGCTACGATCTTTAGTTATTGATATTTTACGCCTCGTTTGTATATAAAAAATCCTTAAGAATAAATAAGAGAAACTTATTTGTCTGATTTTATTATCGTTGGAAAACTTGAAGACTGTTTTAAATATTTGTATATATTATTTGGCGTTGTTTATTTCTGATGTAATTTATTTATTTTTATTAATTTTCAGTTTGTTATAAGTATTGCCCGAGTGACTCTATGTTGTTTGATCTATTTTTTTTGGGTGTCTCAGTAATGTTTTTTTGTACTTTATTTCTTTTAGTTGTTTTTTTATTAATTTATTTTCGGTGTGAACTGCTAAGGTCATTTGGCCTAGGATTTACTGTTTAAGGTAGGTTCTAAACCATCAGAGCTCGGTATACATATCACATGGAAAAACCAGAGCTGATGAGGAAATTTATTCACGAGATTCGTCCTAAGCGGACTACTGTTTCTTTCCACGTTCGTAGATTATCGTAAATCTACCCAAATACGTTTTTATTCGCGAAATATATTTCTCAAAAAATCCTTTAACAAACCGTGCATAGCTGATAAATCCTCAAAGAGAGCTTTGCAACCGCATTTCTGCTTGTAAGTTCTTCGCGAATGCTGCCAACGACGAAGAAAACCGATCCGAGGAAAATGACTTTGCTAAAGAAAATAAACCGTGTAAAAAAAAAAAAGGATAAACGATTTCTTTCGCGAACCGTATTATTTCAAAGCGGTGTAAAAGAAGCCCGTGTAAAAAAAGCATTCGGTGCATTCAACTTCCTTTCCAACTTCAACCTTTCTTTCCCTTCCCTAGCAGACAATTATACAAAAGGGGAGATTAAAATGATACGTCAAATTCTAAAAAAAATACCAATTATAGAGGGTTAACGTATGCTGCAATGTGAATGAACTGGAGCAAAGCAGATAAAAGTAATCCATGAAAGACTGAGAGATGCTTAAAAAAAACTTCTGCTTTATTTTCGAACGAACTAATTGAATCCTTGGCTCAGTCATGAAGAAAAATCAATGCTTCCAGATGATCACAATACCTGGCGAGCGACGAACATCCCTTCGAACGCGAAATACGATATGAGGCCTAAAAGAACGCAGGACGTGACGTACCTATGACCACGGACTAATGGTACCAATAGAGATTCGAGCGTGTAAAAGGCGAAGCCTTGATCTTCCAGCAGCACGCGGCATATTCGATATCCAAGTACGTAACTCGATATGTTAAAGGTAAGTGCGGGTATAAAGTCGGGTGTTACATAACCGTGAACGTATCCGTTGGCGCTTCCAAAGCAATGCTTTTTGGACAAATTTGGGTATGCAAAAGGTCAAGGAACGACGTGTGCGGCTCAAAAATCTTTGGTCATTAACACTCAAACTACCAGACCGTCATTTTCTTGAAAAATTGTAGAACTTGAAGACGGAGTATTTCCTGAGATTTTATATAATATTCCTGTGGCGTATGGATCAATATATTAATCCATTGCAACCTTTCCCTTGTCCTATTTTTCTTCAAGGATATATTTAGTATATCTAAATATGCCTGGCAAGTGATAGATTTACTGTTAAACTGGTAAAGGTAGGGCACACGTTTGAGGGAGCAACGATCGTGCATCCTCATGGCTCGAGAGTTTCTAAAAAGGTATTATCCTACGTCTAATTCCCGTATTTCCCGATTGTCGATGGAAATAACCAGAGGCTGAGCATCGAAGAGCAATTATCCTTCGCTAATTCCACTTAAGAAGTACAAAGTTCGATGCAGTGGTGTGTATAGCTCTAATCTTCTTGGCGATCAAGGGAGGATCGTCGAGGCTCGTTTCTCGGTACTAATAGCGGCGGACCACTATTCCAACATATCCCGATATACCATAGGTATTTACGAGAAGAAAAGGAAACGATAATAAAGAGCCAATGGAGATCCATTTAATCATATACATACTACAACAGAATGATAGAAGTTCATCGAAAGTGCTGCAAATTTCAATAATTTTTTATATATAATAATAGACAAAGGATTTTACTTCCTTTGGCAGTTATATCATTAAAGACTACAAGCTTACTCGATTCCTGATTTTTAAATTAGTGAATATTACGTAAGATGTCTTGATGGCGATGAAGAAACCTTGTCGAAACTCGTGCACGAGCTTAGAAGACAGTCGATCCGTTTGATCAGGGATACAAAAATAATCGAAAGGCTGTACAAGTGGCCCTAAAGTATTTCACGCTGGAAACTTGAGCGTAGATCACCTACAACGTGTCATTCGTTCAAAAACTAGAGAAGATGATATATGAGATCTCGTTGACACGCGTAACTAACCATTAGATAAGCATAAGATAAGCGTACTCGGTTCTAAACGATTTCAAACTTGATAGAAATGATCGTTTATTAGCCAGTAACGAAAGTGGCTAAACTTGTCGTTGATCGAGGAGTTTCGACGACTATGAATAATTTGATAATCGAGATAAATAATCGATACTGGTGTATGATCATTTAATTACGGCCTTTCCTTTTATCTTACAATCGCAAAATGGAGAATATCGGTTGTAGAGTCCTAACCTGTTTTACAGGAAAATACTCTTAAGACCACTCGATAATCGAAGCAAATAACCGAAAACGAGTACAGCCATTGGTACAGCCGTCGGTTCAACGTGCTGGTGCAAAGGACGAAGGAACTTTATCTGGAACAGCGCTCTTCGACCGAGTCATTTCGGCTTCTACAAGGTGTCTCACTTGTGTTGAATATCTGAACTACTTATTCCTTTTGTTTCTTAGACAAATCACTCGGAGGAATTTAGATATTTAATTACAGTTTCATACAGACGATGGAGTGGACGTTATCGAGTTAGAATTATCGGCCACTTTTTGACCATATTTAAATGTTCTTTTCATTTTTAAAAAATGAAAACGAAGAAGAAATATGCATAGATCGGTATAATAGTTTGTATGCTGCAATAATCTCGACAAATCATGAGCAGGACTTTTAATCTTTCTAAGGAATAATTCAACTGGTCACTTTGACAGATTTATTACTTTTCTAGAAGAAGATTCGTTCTCTAGTTAAAGAAACTCTCGAAATATGGTAATAAAAAACTGTGCTCGAAACGAAGATTCCAAGAAAATAACTTTCAGAACCCCAGAAAGCTAGATACAATTTTTTACATATTCAACGACCTGTGAAAAACGTCGCCTTTATAAATATAAAAACACGATATCCCTACTAGCAAGACTTAGTAATTAATCCTTAACACAGGATTTAAAACCAAGAAAAACTCTCGTAACACAGAAATTCTGTTTACAAAAAATCAAAACCAATGGACAATAGATAAGACGTATCGCAAACCCCTGTGCTTCGAACTATTTCAATAATCAAAGATAAATTAAAAAGCACTCTATCACAAACATATCAACCCATTATTCACCATTATCCCTTCTTTAGGATTCTCGTTTCCTATTCATTTCTACCCAAGCAGTGGGACTCTTTTACTTATAATCATTCCACCTAAATCCTGCACCTACTACTATAAAAGCGTACAAACTCAATAAAAATCTTTTTCCCCCAATTAACCTACTGCAGGAAACGAATTAATCAGCCCACTTTTTTTTACATTTGCACTTACCTTTGGCATAGAATGTCTCAATACAAAAACACAATCCCCAAAATACTTAATACAAAATATACAAATAAACAAATACAAAATATACAAATAAACAAATACAAAATATATAAATAAACAAATACAAAATATATAACTAAATAAATACAAAATATATAAATAAATAAATACAAAATAGATGTAAGTAATACTTAATACAAAACCACAATCCCCGAATCCCACAATTCCCCAAAGACTCAAAAACCCACTTTCCCTCGCTCCTCCTACTTCTCCTCCACCCCATGCACATCTCATTATTGCGTCGAAAAACGGTCAGGAGGAGCTCGGGGTTCAAAGGGCCGAAGCCGAGTTTGCACAGCAACGTAAACGTGGAGCCGAGCGAGGGAGCAGCACGGCGCCAGGTGCGGCACTGCACGTGCGCAGCCAGCACAAATCCGGCGAAATTCGATCGATTCCACCGGGAGAGGAGAAACTTCAGCGAGCACTCGGATGTAATCGCGGCGGGTGGCAAGGTAGGCGGACGACGGTTTGCAGAAGCACCGAATCGAAGCGGGCCGAGGAATCGAGTGGTCTCTTGACCCCGATACAGGGGGCTGCATTTCTTTGCACGATCGAAACTCGACCTTGGCTCGGGCAACGATGCGCCCAATCTCGAAGAAGCGGCCGGCCAGAATGGCTTCCTTAAATGGTGCCACGAAAAAGACCTACGGCCATGGACCTCGAAGCACTGACCCTCCGTAACCGAGATTCTTCTTCGACTCGCAGGACACTCGAGAATCCCCCGACTGCCGAACAGTCCTCCTCTTCCGTGTATACTAAAAATAGCGAATTAATGTACGTCGTTTCCTCATTGTTTTTGGTATAACGATGCAGTGTGGGTTCGTACTCCGTGGATGGATCTAATAAAGGGATCTTGAATGTCCACGAAAGCAATATACAGCCATGGATTTCGAAGTTCTGACCCTGCGTAAGCGAGATTTTTCGGATGATCCTTGAATCTTTCAACTGTAAGACAGTTTTCTTTCGTGTATTCTAGAAATCATGAATCAAGCCTCTAATTTCCAGTACCGCCTGAAGGCCACGCTTAATTGCATATATTTCTTTGGCATAAGTACCAAGTGAGGATGTAACGAAAGCCAAGATTTGAATACAGATTTATTATAAGCGGTTTTATATTATATGAGGAATATTTTTGCGCGACGATACAAAATTTGGGCATTGGAGTACCTATCGTTTTCTCCCTATTTCCAGTATAACGATGTACTGTGCATTCGTGATTTGTGGACGGACCTAATAAATAGGTCTTGAATGTCCTGCTTGATAAAAAAAAAACCGTTGTCAGTCGTCGAATGATGCGCATATTATGTTACACCAGTTACGTGGGTTATATCAAGCAGGATGGAATGGACCGGCTGGCGTTTGTAAATATGTATGATTTTAATCGTCCTTCCGTGATTGATACCTGCATTTAGTTTTGGAACGAAGAAAATTGTTTTTGACCACATATATTTCCTTTTGTGTTCCTCGTTACGTGTTAATCGAAACCTGGCTGGGACAACCTTTTCGTTTATTCTTACCTCTTTCCTACAGTGGAGTTGATTATGTAAATGTATCTAAGCTTCTGCGAATCAATGACTAAGTCCCCACGGATTTCTTTTCGAATTTTATTACGTTCCATTAACTGTCATTTCAATTCTTTGTATGGACACTTTGTGGAAATTGTACTGTGTTCTAAAAAGGTTTCTTAGCAACAAAAAGTGTGTATACTATCCACAAGATCGAATACACAGATCTTATTGAAAATGCTCACTGGAAAAGCATTAAAACTTTCGATGGCAGTATTAAAAAGGGCGCAATAAATCGCTAATTTCCATTACTCGAAAGAATAACGACGGCAATAATACTTTCCCTGAACGACATAACGAGTCATTTTCGAGAGTAAAAATATTATATCCTCGTTGCGGCGCATTTTTGCAGGGCATAAAAAAAAAGCGCGGACGTGCTCGGCAACATTCGAACGATTAATCTATATTTTCCGTGTAACCCCCCTGGCTGTAACGAGAAATAAAAAGGTTGGGTGTACGCAAGTGGATCGCTCGACAAACGTAGAGCGAGCTTTTGATTTACAACAATCTACGTATCTGGTGGGGGGGATGAATAGCTGACTCAAGGCAAGGCACGTAAACGGAGCGTTACTTTGAAGTTACCATGAGTTATAGAGGGTTAATCCTCTCTCAAGTTGGGTAAGTTTCAAGTAATGTATCGTCCGCCAGAATTTAGGCTACCTCTGGAATTTGCGGAGCATTGTAAATCATAGAGCTGCTCTATGATCGCCAAGCGAGTCGCTGTTATTTTGCATTTTCTTGTCTCCGTCTTCGAATAATATAATATCAAGAATAATCGAGATGAGGGTATGGCCAGGGCCTTATAATGGTTGTCGCAATGCCCTCGGCGTGCCGTGACATGCCGATTATATCACTGCCCCTCGAGACCACCGCAACAACTATTATTTAACTCACTGAGCAAGAAGATTAGGAGTATCGCGTCGCATTACACAGCGTTATAATTTGGAAGACATGCGATTTATGGAAAGTTACGCTAACCGTGTTTACCTTTTCCTTTCGATTGCGTAATATCGCTAAATCAGGATAAAAACGGATGTTACATTCAGCCATGAAGACCATGAGTCGTGAGAAGTGCCAGCGTAGCAACAAGACGTATGTACCTCGCGGCTCGATTGGAATGGTATATTCTTCTCGAGATCGATGAATACAAGAGCGATGCGTAGAATAAAGTACGTTTTCGATTCGTCGAAAAAACATTAGCTGAGTTTTATTATCTTTATCATAAGAAGACGATTGGTTCTACTGATTCTATTTATCTCGAAGTTCTTACTACTGTGCTTTTTACGTTTTACACCTTCGAGGATAAATAATCGATGCCAAATCCTGGGGGTTAATAATTCGAGGACGCGGTTGATCCTTTTGCAAGATAAATTACATCGTCTAGCATCATATCCCAGTCTAAACTCTGACCCCGTTCCGATTCGTATAAAACAAAGAACATCATCGATCTGACAGTTACACGTATTCGCAATTTGATGCCTCCGATTGTCGACATCCACTCCTACCGTTATTTAGCCTAGGACCTACTTTTTGCGATAGACTTCAAATCGACCGACATATCGCGTAATAAAACTCTGCTTACAGATCTTAACGACTTTGGAAGCGAAATTTTCACAATACGCCACTCGACGTAATGCGTTTAGCATTGTAAACCAAATGCCTCTGCAGACATACAATTATTTCTACTCCTTTTTATTATTCAATATTATTTATTTATTATGTACAGTTCTTTATTACTCTTTTTTATTTGCAACACTGGCTGATAAGGTCATTTGACTTAGGAGCTACTGTTCGAAGGTTTATTTCGACCCACCAGAACTATGGTATATATATAACATCAAAAATTATCCAGAGCCTGTATCGACTGTACCATCAGAGCTTCTACAGCTTATCATTATCCATCATATACGGACCGTTTATTTTGAAAGTGGTGTAAGTCCATTTAAAAAAAAAAATTAGATATCACGTGATTTATGCTTAATTTAGTGTAAACTTTTTGTATATAACCAGTTAGTATTTAATACCTTAAAAAATACCAACGCTTTGTTCAATCTAATATTGGCTGATAAAAGAAATTGCGTAGCCATTGATTATGAAAGTGGTGTAAATCCAATTTCGATAGACAGGTGGTAAGATCAGTGGTGGCTACTGCTTTTTACATCTCTACAATATACAAGTAGAAACATTGCCATACTCGGTAATATCAACCGATATTTTTTCATCGACAAATATGCCGACCTTTGATTTTCTCGAAACAAGGAAAAATGGACTTACACCGCTTTCAAAATAAACGATCCATATACAACGTTCATACATGTTCTTGTTTGGACAAATACGTCTAATTAACATACGCATTCGTATCACGGAAATCAATCTTCCTTGGATCAGTGTACGAGACTGGTTATAAAACAACCGAGGTGCACAACTCGATTCTAATCTCATCGAGATATGGATGAGGATCGCGTCGACAAGCCCGCACATTGATTCGAACGGAATAACAAAGAAACGAGGCCCGACAAAGTTATTGATGAAGGTCCAGAATGGGTCAAGACGAGGTGACGTAACTGCAAGACCTAGTAAAAGTCCGTGTAGGTGTGTCTTTGTTTATCTTGTTTTGTGCATAGACCGCTAGGGTTACTTGGCCTAGGGCCTCACGGAGTACCGAACGATTGGGAACAATGCTATATATATGTAACGCGAAAAGTCCGAAAGTGATCGATAGGATTCGAACTTAAGATCTTCATCATGGATATTCAGGGATCCACTTGTTACCTGAGCATTCCAACATTTTGCGAATTGTTACTCAATTTCAACATAATCCTGCTCGTTGTTACATGAGCTTGTTAATTAAATGCTCCTAGCGAGCAGTTGTTATTGCTGCTAACGATGATTAATAATTACCATACTGTCATTTGGTTTATTTTCAAAATTGAACGCTGCGACCACCAGATTATATTTTCGAAGCCAACTCTGTTGAACATCGTGTTATGCCCACAAAGGAGAATATTTCACTACAGCTGATGAAGTTAAAATATAAGAATTACGCGATACGAGATTCTCACGGTCTAAAATCAAGTCTTTGCGCACATCAGCGTTTTACTCGCTACCGCGTTAACTGTTAACTTAACATTATTACTCCGGAATCCACTGTTTAAAGTGGTTTCTGTATCACTAAAACTATCACGCGCTTTAGGGCGCAGCAATATGCACGGCTGGGGGATGAAATTAAGCTCCGGGTCTCTAGAATACGAGCCCAAAGCTCTATTTACAACCGCGCTCTCGTGGCTCTCGCGTGTGTCTTAAAGGTAACGCAGGACTTTGGCTTGCATAGTCTCTCTCTCTCTCTCTCTCTCTTTCTCTGCGCCCTCTCCCCTCTCTCTGTAGCCAACATACAGTATAATCAACGGCCTGACGCCTTAAGTACATAATGTTCCTTTGCCAAATTAGCGCTGAAAATGATGTCGCGAAGATGCAAAAATATAATTTCTCCGTGAACACCTAAGTGCAGTTTTGGAATGTAAGGAAGGCGTTGTGAAAATCAGATTATGGATTCTAAATACAAGACTAATTATCCCCTCTTTGTTATTGTTTTCGACGATGCTTGTGATTATTTCGTTAATGTAAGCAATAAATTTTCTGCCACTGAAGATCGTCGTAGGGATGATACCTAGGTATTTATAACAGGCTTGCACCGTGATATTTATAACACACAGTGCAGTCCATTTGCCAGTCCAGATATTTTAAAATACGCCGAATTTAATAGCGTACATCACGCTGTAAACAATGACGACTATTTATTATCATTGTAATAAATAAATCAGTATTCGAGTATGAATTCTTTTTTTTTTTCTAAGGAGACACGCGAATTTTATTGATCTTCGGGAGCAATTCATTCTTGCACTTTGATCACTTTAAATTTCTCCATCTGGTTCTATTGCAGTTAGAATTTCATTCGACAAAACGACATTACGCGTGAGAAGTCCAAAGTTTTTAACTACTAGTGCGCAGCTCAAATAATTAAGGTTATTCGATTCTAAGAATTAAATAAAGTTGAAAGTCAAAAATACAAGGTAGTGAATTAAGCTATATTTTGCAAAAAGTCGTGGAAAAAATTCTGGGATAATTGGACCACCTTTTTTTTTTCATTATTACTTAAATCGTCCTGTACAACGTTTCCTTTACAAAAGATTACAATTTTTTGACTGAATACGTGACAGCACCCTTTAAAACTCCTTTGGAATTTCCAAGGCCTTTCGGTTTCGCGACGATCGCCTAACAGCCTGGAGAATACGATGCAAAGTATCGAAAGGCTAATCAGTGGGGTTCGGTGACTGAATTAAACGCCCGATTCGAGGATACTCAGCCCTAACGTTCTCGATTTCCTGTTTACGTACACTCGCAGGCATCGCCAGGATACGTGCATCGTGATTTCGTGAATTTACTTAATTGTGCAATTTAATGTGCGTGATTGAAGGCACTTTGTCCGCTGCGTTTTTCTTGCATTCCTACAATCTCTCCGAATAACGACGAATATAAGTTAAAGACACTGCCTACACGACCATTGAGGATCGTCAATGTTAACTACGCGTGCTATCTTAACTATTGCGAGTAAAGGAATGAATTGTTATTCGAGCAAACCAGTTTTACGCTATATTGGTTTGTCGCAATCTTCATTGTTTAGTTTGGTTTAGTTCAAGTCTTAGAAGTTTTCCGCTTTTTATTGTACATGTTAATTTACTGGCTGATTATTTACACTTTTAACCTCTACGGTTCTACATGCTCTCTCAATTAAGCTGAATATGGAAAGTATTTCCATTGCTCAGAAAACATTAAAAAAGTGAATAAAAGGAGTGGTACTTAAATTTATATTTAGGGAATTTTCTCATCTCTAAGATATATCTTCAATCGTTCACCTTTGTTGCAGTTTGAAATATAATTTAAATATAAGCCGTAATCTAGAGCTTTTTATTCTGCGCGACAAGGCTCACTTCCAACAATTGGCTATGCCCAAAAATACTTCCCAAAAATCCCTATAACTAAAACACCCTGTCCACCCTCATTCGATATTTTTTTAATTCCCCGAAACGAACAGCCATTCAATGGTACGTTATCGTCAAAACTCGGTCTTTCATAAAATAAATGAACGCGCAGCTCGAAATTTATCACTCGCGTAAATAATAATTCCCTCGAAAATTATATATCCGAAACTCCAATAACTTTTCAGCGCACAACACCATTTTCCAGCCCGAAGTAACAAAGCGCACTGATACACGCTCGGCATTCAGTGCGCCATAAAGCTTGGACAAAATTCAAACGCGGTTCCCTCGCGCGCTTTTCATCTTTCCACGTTTCCGCGATAAATTCGCAACAGCCGGCCCGCTTTAGATTATGATCCTTGAATATGGAAGCGGCGCGTACATTAGCGCGAGATAAGAATCGCGGCTCTTCTAATCGCAAAGCCTTGTCGGGGATGCGACGATCAATCGAGAGAGAGAGAGAGAGAGAGAGAGAGAGAGAGAGAGAGAGAGAGAGAGAGAGAGACGAATTCGCGGGGGAGGATGGAGGGAAATCATTTTATTCTCCTCGATGGACACAAAATGCCAGAAAAACGCGAAATGGAAGTGAAACGTTATTGCACCGCGGAAAACCCAATTTAACCGAACGGCCCGGGCGTCGCGCCGCTGGTTAAACCGATTTCTATGTGCGGCTAACACAAAAATACTCCTGGAAACGATGTGGCGTGTATTACGCGCACGCTCCCCCACAATGCAGTACGGGTGAATGGGTTAGCTGCGTACAAAGCAAACAGTTGTTTCGCCATCCCTAAACCTCGCGGAAATTCGACAAAAATGCGAAGCCGCGATAACCGGGGATCTTGTGGGCTGAAGGGCCGCAGCTTCGATGTTGCCAACTTCGTGAAGTGGAGCGGGGAAAAGCGTTTTGATCGTTTCGCGAACACTTTCCGCTTGTTAACTCGAAATTGGTAAGAAGGATGCTGCGCTTTTTTAGTTGCAAGATGGAGGATTAGTGTTCGTACATCTAAGTACGTGTTTAGGTCTTGACATTCGTGGAAGATGTACGTCGAGAAATTATGTCTTATGGGAATTATTTTTTTTTTTTTTTAAGTTAATGCTTAATGCAGTGAATTTAATACTGAACCTACCAAAGTGATCATATTATTGTACTTCGTAATCGGCCTTTTTTGCAGATTTTCCACGATTCCACAGCAAAGTGTGAATCTGTTTATCGACATCGCTTCTCAAGACTTTCTTTCTTTAAGGATAAACGCGGTATATGTGGATATGAAGAGTATTCACACTTTTTATATCCAATTCTATTATAATTACGATTGAATCTTTCGTTTATACCAATTTATTAGAAACTAATCCTTTTCTTAGTGCCTATCTTTTTTTTAAGTAGAAACAGTGAGCTTGACACTAAACCTACCAAAGTGGTCAAAATCGTCGATCGATCGTTTCGTGGAAAAATTGCTTCTACCCATTTTATCGCCATCGCTTCTTAACGCTTTCCTCCTCTAAGGACACACGCGGTACACGCAAATACGTTCAGAAAGTGGCTGGCAGGTTAACGCAGAAACTAGCACGATTTGCTCGCCGCACTCAATTCCTCGAATCGGACACCATTGAGAGCTACCAACGTTTCCAAACCGATATTCCTTTTTTCAATTCGCAAATCGCAGGGCATAGAAGCAGAATCCGGTATTTCAGCGCACGCGGAGCCACGTTGCGTGCCTGTCCGCGAGATAAAAGCGTGACAGGGGAAGAATAGTCGGAAAGGTCAATCGGCGAGCGCGAGGTAGCAAATGAAAAACGTGACGATTGATCCGGAAAACTTGATTATAACGTTCTCCGCCTCGATTTTTGCACCTTCGCCCGAATAAAAATGGTTTCCGGCGCGGACGGGGATTCCGGGAACTGATAAACCCCGGGAAAAAGTTAATAGCTTTATCGACGGCCCGAAGAATCCGGCTAGGAGCATCGATTTTAATTTGCGAACCTTTGAAAGTCATTTCAAAGTCGCCTCGTTCGGCAGCCGCCAGCGTTTTCTTCGCGATTAAAAGAGATCAGTCGAGGAGGCGAGAGCGCGATTAACCTCAAAGGATAAACGATTAAGGCTTGGGAAGGTTTTGGCCCTTGCGCCGCCCTCCAAGCGCTGATATATACACACGAGAAAGAAGCATATTTTACGGATAATTTGAGAAAGCACTCAGATCTTATTCTCCTAGTTGGGAGTGCTTTTGTTCGAGAAGAACTGCGACGTTGGGACGAACAGCGTGTGGTCCTTATCAGAGCCAAAGAAAGACGATATACAGTTCTGTAAAGTTCAAATAATATGTTATAAATTAAAAGCGAAAGGAGACCTAATTAAATGATCCGCAATTTGTCACGATAAAGTTAAGTGTCGAAGACACTATGTATACGATGAGACATTTATATACAGTGGCTAAGTTTGTTTTTGCTATTTTGTTGCTATTGCGTTTTATAGGGGGAGTTTCGCCTTGCAAAAAACGTGGTCAGAGCAGGAACCTGTGTATATGTGTCCTACGCCTGCAATTAATGATATCTATTCTGTAAAAAATTGCTTAGACAGTCTATGTTCCGCCAATCGATTCCTCACCTTTGTGCGCGAGCACCACTTGTGTGTCGTAAAAAGATATAAGTAACTTAACACTAGAACTACCAGCCACTTTCTGGCCATATTTAGAACACCACATACATCTTAAAAAAAAAGGGGTAGAGTAAAAGAAAATTTCGGTAAATCAAAATGATGATCTAACTTTTGTATGAAAATCATGGAAAATCTCAAAAAATACATCGTTATAAAGCACTACGATTTTTTAAAGAAACGACAGTCATTGTGACTGCTTTGGTAGTTCTAGTGTTAAAAAAGTCCTTTAAGGATTCCAAGGATGCTTACGATTTTAACGATCACAACTTTAAAGATTTGAGGGGGAGAAATACTCGATTTTCCGTGCATTCAGAAGCCACCTGGCCAGACTGCTTAATTGGTATCGACGCGAAGAGGACAGGAAGTACAAAGGTACGGCTTTTGTGAAATTGTTTAAACAGCTCGAAGCGAGTTGCCGAAAAAGAACGAGGTCATGTTTACGTTACATTACTAAGGCGTGGCTTTGATGCGGTGCGTACCAAGAAGCGTTATAACAATCGAATAAACTTTTCCTCATTATATAAACCACGGGGAATGGGATGTAACTTGCAAGATCCGGTAGCGGAAAACACCAAGAAATAAATAACAACTTTGAAACAACAAGCTATTAATATTTGCCCGACTTGACCCACCTAATTGTAAGTTGCAACATGCGGCTTCACATTTTAATTACGAGAAATTGACGCATCCGAACTGGACAACCTGCTATTCGAGACATTACCACTATCATGAGCCTAATCACAAACTAAGCATGTATTCCAGCGGCTTTGCAACATTTTTTCAGTTACTTTCGGTTCATTCTTCGAGTTATTCTTCCACTGGTTTTTATTAATAGTTGGAAATCCAACTAGGTATTTCCGTAAGGAAGAAAGTTGATAGCGCATTTCTTCTACTTCAGAAAATCTACGTCTTACTTTTACATTGTATAAGGACAAACATTCAAAGTTCTGCGCAGAAATCCGAATATTCAGTATCATCTCCCCTTGATTTTCCTGAATAACCAGCATACAATCAACGATACTAACCCACATCTCACTTCCACTTCATATTTTCTCCTCCAAACCGGTACAAATGACAAAGGAAGCCATACATGCCAATTTCTCGCATTGTACCCCAATGTCACAAACGACGTTACCTAACGCCTCCTTCAGGTGGTAATCTAATCGAGCCTAATAACAAAGTTAAGAATCGTACGGACGATATATACCTTAGCTCTTACTGCATTACCTCGTAATTATACGCTTCACCATTCTAGCAGACATCATGGCGCTCGTGCACCATAAATCATATCTTCGCCTCTAACACGAGAAACCCGGCTCCCGAGCGCTCCGATCTCAACGATCGTCGCACTCCACTCTCAAATATCATCGATCCCGAATTTTCCATCGCGCGTGACGCGAATCGGGGAAAAAGGCATCGGAACGAGCGGTCCGCGAGCGCGTAGGATGCGCCCAAAACGAACTGCTACCTCCTCCCAGGTAATTCCGAGGATAGCCGTACTTCCGTTGTGCAACAGAAAATTATCCGAGCTGGAACTTAATGGCAGAGGACTTCAATTAGCGGTCGAAGGATGTGACGTTGTCCCTCTCGCACGCACGCACGCCTACGTCTCGCTCACGGTTGAGTTATAAAAACCGCGGTTTCCACGGCAGCGGCAATTCGCGTTGGAAAAGTGAGATAGTGCAGTTGACAACGATGATTGCCAAACATGTCCCCGTGATCCTCGCCGCCGTGCTTCTTCAGGCGGGCCTCATCGCCGCCGGGGTAAGCTTTCCAGGGCTTGCCTCGCCGCTAATCGGACAGTGAACGCCCACGCGTGCACGAGTAGCAGCGAGTATACCTTTCCAGCGCCTCCTTTGAGAATCCAATTTTCGAGCGCCACGTGTCGCGGCTCAAGTGATAGATATCCTCAGCCTTGACTAGAAGTTTTATTTATCGCACAAGTGCGCAAAGTACTCCGTTACTTCGCAGTTTTGACTTTAATCGCCCATGTGGACGTACCGACTTCGACCTGGTCAGACGCGACGCCATTGCGCAACGTAACCTAAAAGTGTACGGAGTGCGATCGACTGAGTTCCTCTCGAATTGTACTTTCAAAGCGTAGGTGAATTTAGTGGCGCATTTGACAATGGTGGTTTGCTATGTTCGCCTCGAGGCTTATGTTCGTATAGTTGTCGCTTATGCGTCTACGACTGATAGCGAGTCAACGCGGTATAAAAACCTGAAATTCATGTTGAAACGACAGGATTGATAAATAATTCGCCTCTTAGTCCATTTGTAGAATGAACTATTATTGTGGTCTTGTATCGAGCAACAAAGGGTTCGTGATGACATATATTTATTTATCTATCTTAATCGGGGTATATAGATTTCGCCTCTAATGTTTGGAGTGCTTTCAATGTATTTCGCAAAGTGCGCTTCATGATCCACCATCGCCCGAAGATCACGTGAAGACAAATTTGTATCGTGGATATTATATGTCGTTCTACATTTCAATATTCTTTTAATGAAATAAGCAATAGACAAGACAAAACGATATATATGCAATGATGGAATAGTTGATGCATAACGATGGTGTGTATACGTATAATTTTATAATAATCTACTAGACTAAGCGATTCGAATTTGCCTTTTGAAAGTCACTTGGCTTTTTACCTTTGAACCGGATTGAAACTTAAGTGAACGCTTCGTTTTCATTTTTCACTACAGGCCTTGCTGTTTAACTTTTTTCATGTCCGTGATTATCTAATGACACACATTGAAAACCTACGTTAAGACGCGTAAATAAACGTATATCATTATTAACAATTTGTTGCCCAATACCACAAATATATTTGTCGATTCTACTTCGATCGCGCACACAAGGATTACGTGAAGAAAGATATGTTGTGTTTGAGCTCTGATTTTGTGAATGGTTTATCGATTCGATGCTCGAATAATCAGTTTTTGAGGAAGAGAAGAGATTTCGATCGAGAGTCGTACTGTGACAGACACGACATTTCGCGATTTGCTTCGTATCGTTGACGTATCGGATCGTTGATGCCTGAATAATCGGCTTCTGCGGAAGAGAAAAGATTTCGATCGAGAGTCGTAGTGTGACAGACGTGATATTTCACGATTTACTTTTCTAGACCTTGATTCTTTATATCTTGATGAAAGCTCAGCATGGTTTAACTCGGTATTAATTGTACAGTGAAAGTGCGCGTGAAATCTTTGTACTGATCTTTTTTCTTTTTTTTTCTAAAACAATATGTTTTACAGACCTTGTATTAGCCATACTGCTAATTATGATAGTAAATTTAATACGCTTCCTGTGATTATTACCAACTAATAATTAGCTGCATTACCGTCGATTTCATTCTCGATGTCATGAAATATTAATTGATTCCATCGGCAATGCTCGAGCAATCGGGTCTTGCGCAAGATCGCACGATACTAGTTTCTCCTTTAAATCTTTGTATTTATTAATACACTCAATAAATAGAGAAACTATCCTTCTTTATCAAATAAAAATGAATTGTCGAAATAAAGAACTTCCTGGCAAGGAGTATTATTGCTTCAAAGCGTGTTATTTCAAAGTAGGGAAAATAAACAAGGATAAAATGCACTTAAACCTTTGAATACATTGAGCATAGTTTCGAAAGCAAAATTTTCGATTCGTCATAAAGACCAGAAAGCTCATTGGATCCTCCTGAATAAGTGCCAGAGTCTAATTTCTTTCACAAATCACTGTGCAATTTCTCGTGCAAATCTTTAACCGCTTTTCTTCTAATTCCTTGCTTGGCAAGCACGATAGCAAACCGTGAAAAGTGAGCAAAGACGAAATACACAGAAACGTTTCGAGCAGCAAGGCGGGCAAAATTTTCAATTTGCGAAGAGGCAACCGAATCCGCCTTGGCGGATGTCAGAAAATCGGTTTCACCGGTCGAAGTTATTGGCAGCGCGGATAAGATATCGCGATCGAGGTGCTGGGCTTCGCGCAGAATCGCGGCAAACCGAAGTGCAGCATCGTCGCACGAGGATCCGGCGCCGCGTGGAAATGCGATGATAAGGATTGTTCGAATGCAAAATGCATCCCCGCCCCTCCTCCTTGTTTTTTTCATCGCGCAAAAATATTTTTCGAGCAAATATTTTCACTGGAAATACGTAGCGCGGAAAATACGAGCGCAGTGTCGATAACCGCCTTGCGCGGTCGTTTTAGCGGACTGTTGGGATAGAGATTTTCGTAGAACTAAGATAAAGGTACCAGTAGTTGACACTTTAATGCATTTTTGCCTATTCGTTCACATAGCTCAGGCTAAGTTCGCTTTATGGAAAATTTATGATTAGTAGTCACTGAAAACTATTCTTCTATTATATTACAAGGATTCATTCATAATGGCGGTTGTAAATATTCATTTTTTTTTTCTAAAAGTGAAATTTGATTCTGAATAGTTGACACCCAGCGAAAATAAACAATTGAATGGTTGACATCCTTTTGTTTCGGTAGTTGACATAGGGAGAAAAACCAATAAATAAATTAGTCTTGCTAACGCAAGTAATATGACCTTGCAATACTAACATTTTAATCAAGTCCTTAGCGATTTATATAAGAAAATACGTAAAAATCGTAAGAGACACTATATAGACTAAGAAGATTTAACGTATTCCAGCTTGAGGTTTCCTTAGGAAACCAGGTACCCAGGTACAAGTACAGTGTCAACTACTGGTGCTTTTACCTTGCTTTGTCCACCTATTTGGACACGATCCAGTCGGTTTTTTATTCGATTATTGTCTCGATACTCGATTATCGTTGCAGCCCCCAGATTGGGTGCCCCAAGAGATGTTAGCCATGGTACAAGGGGACAAGGAACGATGCATGGCCGAATACGGAACCACGCAGGGTAAGTACGACGTCACTCGCTTCGAAAAGAGTTTCCCTCGAATTCCCGAGAAAATGATCGACCTCGCAATTAAGAAGGATTTCCATCTCCAAGAAAAGGGAGTAACCTCGATGGAGGAACGTTTGGTTAAGGGCGAGTAAATAGGAGGTAGCTGAAAGTTGTCCGCGGACCGACCGGCTTTAGATCCATTTCTGTGATCTGAATTTCAAACGAAGCCAAAGTTCAACCTCGATTAATTAAACGCTCCGCTGGTTTTTTACCAAAAATCCAAAGAGCCAAAGGGCAATTTCGTGGCTGAGCGTGCGGCGAATTAAATTCCCCTGTTCCAGGGGCCTGAATCGCGTTAACTCCGCCATTAGCGGATGCTTTTGTTTGCGAATGTCCATCCGTGCATATTGAAGAGAAGCATCCGGGTAATTCTTACGGAGCAGAGAGATTAATCCTACGCTCTTCGATTTCAGACCAAATCGACAAGGTTAACGAGGGCGTTCTGGTCAATGAAAAATCCATATCGTGTTACATGTACTGCCTCCTCGATGCATTCAGCTTGGTAAAACCCTTCGAGCAGCTAAACGCAATCCTGTGCTTCGAGCAAATACGTTAATCCGAGAAATTTTGTGCCGCAGGCCGACGAAGAGGGCAACCTCGAGTCCGAAATGCTGATGAGCTTCGTGCCCGAACACTTGGTGGCTACGGCTTCGGATATCTTGGGCAAATGCGCTAAACAAGGTGAGCGAACTTTTCTCAGTGTTGAGCTCCTTCGAGCTACACCTGCCGCTTGTTTGATGAAACATCAATCCTGTTGACTCAAAACGCGAATCGCATTTCAGAGGGTCCCACAGCTTGCGACAAGATATTCGAAGTGGCCAAATGCGTCCAAAGCACGGTACCGGAAGTAAGTGTATTGACACGTCGTACATTAATCGCGCATCCTATTGTTTTCCACTGCTGCTCTCTTTCGCTTGCTTCCCTCACGATCGTCGAGCTAACAAGTAACGAGGCGTAAGATATGAGCCAGTGGGTATAAACACGACGAGCAGCGTTATTGGCCTTTGCAAAATTATCGTCTTAATATGACCATGACTAAGTGCTCGCAAACGGAGCTGTTTAAAGTAAATAAGTACAAGCCACTTTGCTCCAAGACAAGATACGCCGTGCTTGATTTAACGCCATGGCCTAACATCCACTTTTTTTTCAAGACTCGCGACTGATCTCAATTAAAGCCTCGTTATGTAAAGATCAAGGAATGACTTGCCTGAAAATTGATCGTGGCGAGCTTCTAACGGATCGTATCTTTTGTAGCTGTGGTTCATCGTCTAACGGGACGAAAGGAGGGTCCGCATATCGAGGAATGTACAAAGGAGGAGGAGATCCACAGAAGTACAGCTACTACAGACGAAGTGATTTTTCGAAATGAATTATGTAAATTGTACAGGTATAACCGTAGTCATTAGTATATACGACTATCACGAGCTTCCTTAACCACCAAATAAAGGTTATCAATACGACAATAAAGAAGCTTTATCCGCACGCTACTCTCAAAATCGCATCGTGCATAGAGACGAGCCAAATTTTCAGCGCTTCACGCTCTCATATTCCGCTTTTCGATGACTATACTCCCTGTAAGCGTCCAAAGCAAGACGAGTAATTATACGAGTCACTTGGAAATATTTGCGGTGGGATAACAGGAAGTTCGTACGCTTCGAAGCGAGCGCAGGATTTAGCTCGAATTATCATCTTACTAAACGATCTAATCGTTGAACCTGCGCAAACCAGATCTCACAGTCCGCTCGCGCCATTCTTTATGCGATTACTGCTTTCCAAGTACAAAGAGATACGCTAAACTCCGTACACTAATACAGGCCGCCCGTAATATCACCGTCGGTTTCGTAATTGTGCTATCGATAACATTGACTCAGAGAGCTGCAACGCAACGAGGTTCGATATCTACTGCGGATTAGTTCAACTTTAACCGCGAGTCCTGCTATAGAGCGCTGTACATAAACATTAGGCGAATCTTATCGGCTCTTATCGGACCGATCGTTACTCTACTCGCTGGCTATCGGCCTCGAGCGCTTCGCGACCGAACTGACGCGCGATTAATGAAGCAAGTCAACGAAAATCATCCTACAAAAATCTCGAGGGGCGTGAAAGCCTCTCGACCAGATTTCTCGCTGGTTCCACGTGGACCAAAGGCCGTTCCGTGGCTTGGATTGAAACTTGGGGAACTTTCGCGGCATCGTTCACCTTATATCGCGACAAGGACTGTCCCTCTCGTGCCGCAAACCTACGGAATTTTCCTCCGTCCCTCGCAAGCGAGAGGCCGAGCGCATAAAAACGCCATGGCGGATTAAACGATTAATTAGACAAAGCTCTAAAAACGGCGTGCGCCGATGGAACGAGCTGGGTATGCAAATGGGGTCGATGTATGTTAACATCAGCGTCGCTGGAAAAGGGGAAAAAGAAAAAAGAGGAAGGGGGAGCCCAGCGGGAGGATTTGTTCCCTTTTTCGTCGAATGTTATTCTTCCTCCTTGATTTGCATACTCGTAATACCCGCTTCCGGCCGTGCGATCGTCCGGATAGGCGCATTTTATCGCGGCCGCTCTCAAATCGGCCGGGCTTTTTCCCCCCTTCGCAAGCTCGATGCGGACTTACTTGGCAACGGAATCCTGGCGGCAAATATCCCCATTCGCTCGCCCAAAGCAAAACACTTACACAGCTACGAACATCGAATGCCAATTTTTTGGGTGCTTTAGTCGCTACAACAGTGCCATGCCATTGCGTTATCGTGCAAAACGTCGAGGGTGATCGGATGGTGGAGCGAGAAAGAAATCGGTGATCACTACTGATAGGGGGAGTCCTTTATTTCGGTCGCGGTTGCCAGCTAATCCAGATCCGGCTAGGGGCGAACAGGGGATCCACGCTTGCCCCAGGACAAGGCGGCGACGGGCGATTTCACAATATTTTTCACCGACGGAGATAATGAACACTCGGCCCGCCCGATATCTCCCACCCACGTGCAGGAATTTTATCCGCTCGTTAACCCTCTATAACCGACGTTTCCTTCCGATCTCTGGCCGTGCGTTAACCTGCCTGCGCCAATAATCCTGCGCCTTTAGCGCCAGTACTGTCGTTCAAAATAATTGGCCGGTCATTTCGAAGGGAATTATCTCGCGATTGTGAGAGAGTATTTTCTACGATTTTCTTCGTTGCGACACTTTGGTGATTGCGTTAATCTACTGACGCTCCTTGTTTGCTCTCTTCTTTTTGAAATACATAGGGTGAAGTTGATTTTTGAAAAATTGGTCCTGAATAAATTTGAAAAAAGTTGAATTGATTTTTAAAAAAGGGACTATAGGTGCCTTAGGGCGAACCTTGCAAACGTGGCGCGTTTGTTCTTTTTTTTTTTAAATATATAGGGTGCGATTCATTTTTCGAATATGGCGGGTAGTTTTAGCGTTGACGGTGAAGCGAGACAGTCGATTCGCGATAATTTGAAAAGGGATGATAGGTGGCTCAGGGCGAGCCATGTAAACGTGACGTTACTTTGATGTCAGCGCGGATTATAGAGGGTCAACTCCAGGAATGGACCTCACTGGCACCCGGTTGCGCACAAAAGCGGGATCCACGCGCTTTGGGTGAGGCTTTTCTTTTTTCGAGGCGACGAAAAAAAAAATCCTTGCCCTCCTCGTACCAGCACGCCGACTTTAGCACGGCCACGTAGCCTGAGCCGTATATACCCGACACTCTAGGCTCTGCTCAAGCTATTTAGCTCGTTCTGCTTATTACTTTGAGCTGTATAATGCACCTTTGCATTTGTCCCGCGATGCATCTTAATCCATTCGGACATAAATTGTACTTCGCGAGGAAAACAATTTTGCCATCATATAAATTTATTCGAGGAACAGTAATAGACGCATTTCGACAGAAGCAAGTGCCGCCATTTTAATATCGCGGATTTTCCACAATGGACGTCCGTGCACAGCCATCGAATGTATTAGGCTTTCAACTGATTCGATCAACGTAATTTAAAACCGCGTTAAACTCTGCACCCTTTTTAATACCTGAATATTTAAAAAAAAATATCTGCTCTATTGTAAATATTGTAGACCTTATATAGAAACGTAAGAGAGTATTGTAAATTACCTGTACCGCACGTAAGAAAAGGGGGCAGTTAATTATCGTAACGTGAAGCGTATGCGAGTCACGCGGCCCCAGCTTAGAGTAAGGTAAGGTCGATGTTAACGTTAGAAATAACGTTAACGATGCGCGCGGCCCAGAAGAAGCGTACGCACGGCGCGCTGGCGGAATGCTCAATGGAAAATCAATGCGTGCGCTCGACTACCGCGAGAAATGTTACCGTGCCGCTTTCCAGCGGTCCATCGCCCGCTGAATATTCTGCGCCGCCAGTTTCGGCCTTCCGTTATGCACGAGATGTTTTTTTCCGAGCGGCTCGTCCGTGTGCAGACCGCGCCGTTTAATCACCGCTGCTATTGGCGAGCGCGGACAACAAGTTTCGACAGACTGGAATAAAAACCATTAGCCGTGACGTTAACCCATCCCGACGAGATAACGAACTGGACTTGTGCAACTCCCTTTCTCTATGAATAATAGACGGATCGAGCGAAGAGAGGCGGGGAACGAAAGAAATGTCGCGCGTATGGATTAGACTGGCTTTGCACCGATAAAAACAGCCTCGTGTAACGTGGGCTTTTAACATCGAGGATGATCTACGGGCTGCGAGAAATACCTTTATCAATTTTCGCGATGCCGGGGATTTAATTCGTGCTCGTTCTATCGCGAAACACCGAAATCGATATTTATCGAAATCGTTTTAGCATCGACGACAGGAGCAAAACATCCCGATAGGTTATAATGGAGGCGTTAACAACCGCGGCGGTTCCAAAGTGCGCCTGATTCACAACCGCGAAGGTTGTCCGGAATGCACGCTTATCAAGAACACTGAACTGTCGAAGTCTTCGAATGGCTTCGACAAGAGCAAAGAAGCTCCCCGTTTCCGCGCGATTCGACGGACGAAAATGAAACGAGGCCCGTCTGCTATCGGCCTGGCGGATCGTCGGGCGGGTACGAGAAGTGGGCGAGTAGATTTTTCTTAGAAGAGCGTGGATCGATTCTACGGATGCTGCGTGGCGAATGGTGAGGGGGGGGGGGAGAGGAGCGAGGGTCGACGGCTGGTGGCAAAATATAAAAAGCCGCAAAACGCTAGGTTCGGTTTGTGAGGATGGTACCTTGAGGTCGATCGCTTGCTCTTTCGAGTCGTTGCCGCAATTCGCATTGTTGTTTACGTTCGGGAGCGAGCCACCTGGCCTGAACTGATTCCCCAGGTTAATGTGGAGGTGCTTGCCGCTGGACTGCGGTGGGCTGGCGCCGGCACTCTTCACGGAAAGCGGGATCTCCGGTGCCCCGGATCCCGTGGGACTAGCACCCACCGAGCTGCTCGCCGAGGCGACCTAAGCAAGTCCATCATTGACAAAACATGGGCATCGGGCGCGCCCATGATGCGCCACCTCGACTTTCTCAAGTTAACCCTTTCATCGCTACTGGCGTCCATAAACGCTCGTGGAACCCTAACCTCTTGTTCCGTGACAGCGATTTTCAACCAGAGTCGTTGCGACTACGAGAATATTTTTGACATTCGATACCTCGTTGTACAGCCAGAGGCGCCGCCATCTTTTTTCCTCAGTGTTAGATCAAAATGGCGACAGTCAAAACAATGACTGTTCCGTGTGAATGCCCTGCCTCGGACAATGTATAGGTTATGTAACAGAATTAGATCTTATTGGTCGCGTTATACAATAAGGCTGCGTCTGATTAGTTAATTCTTGGCACCAGAAAGACCTGTATACGAGTGTAAACACCTGACCCACTTTCTATCTATAGGGGCGTAGCGTATTTTTTTTACGTGCTGTAGAATTTTAGTCATTCGTTTATGCGAGCCGTGGGATAGAAAAAAGTTGAAAATCGCTGCTTTATGTACGTTCACGGACGTATGCTTTGCCCGTTTCCCGTTACACCAGTGCCTCGCTTTACGGTCGTTCTTTATACGGCTTTCTCACGGCAGCCATTTTTTTTTTAATCGTATCTCAGTCTCAGTTTGCAAACCAACCTAGTTCAGCGCACAAAGCTGTTTTTATTTTTTTTTATGACCATCGATTTACGGTCGAACATTCTCCTGGGTACGAAATCTTTTTTATACGTCTCGCTTGTGCTACGATTTATCCCTGAATGAATGTAATCGTTGTATCTCGACGGTAAAACCAGGCACCACGTGGAATTCCGGAGGATGTTCTCCGCAATGAAAGAGTTAACCGGTTAACCCTTTGCGCTCCGACTTCTCAGTAGGGGAATCGACCCGCAAATTAGTCCGATTTATGCCGTGCAAAATGTATTCGGCAGGCCAGAAATTAACGGGCTGTGCAGGATGAATAGAGATATTCATATTAGAAAGACAGCGTGGAAATAATGATTTAGAGATCATCATCGGACTGGTTTTGCTCGGCTCACTCATTGGTGGAATATCAAATTACGATAGCTTCCAATAAATAAACGATGATGTTCCTACGCGCGGTTTCGCTCAGAACACACATCTGGATATAATCCGAATAAAAGTCTCCAAATTTCGTGTTAATATACTCTTATTTCTGCATTGTTTTTCCTTTAATTTCCTGAGGGTGTATAATTTTTTGTAGTATCAGTTTATTACAAACATTCCCTATTTAGTTGATTTCCGTTGTTTCTCGAAAACAATTGTGCCCAACAATTAGATCGTTAAATGCTTCCTGTTCTTCACTTTGCAAACACAAGGACGTGCATATAACATGTATTTTTGCACTTGACTTGGCTATATACATTACCAAATGGTTAATTTGTTATAAGATGTAAGAGATCCAATGAGGTCATATGAATTTCTGTTCGCTCGGGAGATACCTATACTTGAAGTACAACACTGAATATTATTTGTGCCTGGGAGACATACTTGGAGTGCAAAGGGTTAATTACGGAAGATGAGATAACTCGTCATCTCAAAGTAACTCCGCATAGAACGAAACAAGTGAGCTAGTGACGAATATTTAATCTTTTGCAATCGGATACGTTTTATCACACTTTGTTAGACTTCGTACGAAGCTGGAACAATTAAAATATTGAATGGTACGCCCCCTCGCTATGAAATAATACCTTTTGATTCGTTTGCAATATATGATCGTTTTTCTACGTATCATTAATCGTCTTATAAATTCCTGATTGGAAAGGAATTATTCTAGCTTTTAATGAATTATCTTTTGTTTCAGATAAAATCATAAATTGAGTAAAAAAAATACAGCCTTGAAATCTAGATCTTACGATGTATAAGAATAAAATTTAAAAACAGGGAAAAACTGTGTATATAACTACACTTATTTTCACGGAGCAAATCGCGAGAATTGAGTTTTAAAAAAAGGTATCCAATATTCTTCATAACCAGTCGCATATTTTATGAGGCAGCACAAACATTTTCTACATTTTCCGTACCAAACCTCAATTACGCGTTTTACAATATCTTGAAACATTTACAAGCAGCGGAGTATTTATCACTCAGCGATCTCCAATCGCAAAGGCACGATAGCTGCACTTTTACCGATAAAATAAGCATGCCGTTTCTTTTTCATCTCAGTTATGAAATCACCATGACCCGCGGCCATTTAGTTTCGACCTATTAATATACATTTATCAAAAAATTCTCTAATTTCCCATCGAAGGGCTGCACCTGTTAACAAGGCAACGATAGCTTGTAAAGTCACTTGTAATTCGATGACGAGTTAACTCTTCACTTAAAAATGTTCCTCTATTTCAAAAAACGAGTTAACTCGTAAAAAACACATATATACACTCTTACGGAAAAAGTAGGTATAGTATTTGCTTCACACATCTACGATGAAAGCAATATGTCTACCCATATTTTTCGTTTTAGCATGTACCTCATGTATATTAACAAAATATCGAATGGCAACGATATTTGAAACGAGTTATACCGTATCAAATAGCATTACGAATTTATATGCTTGGTTTGTAAGCTTATTTTGAAACAACGCGTACGAGAATTGGCCTCGAGTATAACTTAATACATCGTTCAGCAGGGGTCTTAGAAGAAAATACATAAATCTACACGCAACTTCGCACACGCGTAAAAATCTGGTACGAGAGCGGTATGAGTAATTCTTGATAGTATCCAACGCGGACATCTGTCGCGGATGAATGATCAGAGAGCCTCGTATTACGATCGTATTTCAGTTAAACGTGCCAGCAAAATTTCAACATTACTTAATACAAAGGTGCAATGGAACAGGTCTCACGATTAATGGCAACTTATTCTCGAAGGAGAAGGCAATTAGTTCCCTTGCACATCGATCTCTGCAGCGATCTGCGAGCTTTGATTTTCTTCTCGCGCTACGAAAAATCCCAGGGGGATCGTTCCTGAACAAAAGTGCGCACGAGAATGATTGCAGGACTTTCGGTGCAAAAAAAATGTCGAAAAATTTTCTTTACGAGCAATTCGATAAGATAAGATACGAGGTATATGGAAAGGAACACTCAGAATTGCAGGATCAACGGAATCGAACCAGAAATATCATGGTTGACCCTTCAAAATGGCAGACTATAAGCTTACTTTCTAGGTAGAGAGCATCCGATCGTTCCTTTTCATAGTCGAAAGCGCATTTTATCAGCGCCGAGCTCCAGGGAACAAAGTAAATCGAATTTGATTTTTACAGAAACTTTTTTCGCGCTTGGAGCTTTTTTCGGATTTTATTCCAAAAGTTTTTATTGTTACGTGACCTAAAAATCCGCGATCCATCGCCTTGATTCGACGAGAATACGATTGGACGGATATAATACCCGTGAATTTTAACTTTTCAAAAATCCACGATGAGATAAGTTAGAAATGAAGGGATATGAGAGAGGACCATCAAAAAAACACTCCTTTCACAACATTATCTCCGGGAGAGGATCGATACGTTTCTACTTCAGATTGCGCGTCCATTTGATTCGAGGTCAGCGCTCGATGGTCTATCGAACCGAGTACAAAAAAAAAAAACATATTCGCGCAAATGAAACTCGAGTGATGAATGGCGTATCCCTCAGAAATATAACCGTGAAAGGAGATGAGAGCAAAGAAAAGCCCGAGATTAATTTTCAACGTGCGCCCCGCAACCGTGGAAAATTCTTTAAACAATGTTGTAGGCACTCGAAAGGACATGAGACGAAATATAATTCACCGTCCGAGGAGAATGACTGGTTGCAAAAATGATACTTCATCCGATTCAAAAGTCATGCAACGCATTATTTCGTAACCTTGGCTGGCACCTTGCAAAAAGGAGACTCCATTGCTACCGGCGAAGAATATTCTATTACGCTATTAGACGTCGGTTATTCAAACTTCATAAGACCAAGTTTTCCAATGGAATGTACGTATTCCTACTAAACAGGCTTCGATAAACAGGTTCTTATCTCTCTCTCTCTCTCTCCCTCTCTCTAACCTAGCCGTCGATGCCTGGATTCCAATCCCCGAATAATTCCCAAACCGTGCACGCGCTTGGTGAAGTTTGAGCGTTTCGTGGAAAAAAAAAGAGGTAAAAAAAAATTAGCCGAAAATCCAGCCAAGCTTGCGAGGCATTTATCGAATAAAAGGCGAAACTTAATTTCGCGACACACAAAGTCCATGGCTCGGGCAAGCGTGAATTACCAAAAGGAATTGACTTCGCGCAAGAATAAACATAAACTGCAAAAAATAACATAGACCCAGCGGAGCGGTGTGAAAACATATTTTTCTCAGCAGTAAAAATACGTTGCCCCTCACTTCCCGAGTTGCCTGCAAAACTGTTGCATAACTCGCTGCAGTGAAAGCGAGGATATCTTTTTTGTTCTAATGGGAAAAAATTCATTATACGCGTATGCTTTCTCCTTGGCAGTCTCGAACGTACGGAAAATAGGCTTGGCTTTCTATCTCTCCTCGGGCGCCTTATAAATTCATATCCACGAAACGATATTGCGGTTTCGGTCGCGGGGTGGGGGGGAGGGGGGAGGGGGGATGGGCAAAACTTTCCTCGACATCGAAAGTATAACTCCTGCGCAGCGAAATTAATATCCCGCGTAAAGGAGATCGACTAATTAGTTTTCCAGAGAATTAATTTCATCCGATGTCGGCGAAACGGTTATCACAGACTCATTAAGGGATAATAAAGGAATTCTGAGCAGCCGCGGTTTATCGTCGGTTCATTTTTCGACGGCCTCCTAAACTGAGCTTGTTCGAGGACACTTTCGTCGGCGGATTGATATCTTTTCTTCCCTTCGAAGCGCATATATCACCGATGAGAATATTCACCAAAAGGTTGTAACGTTCGTACCTCGAGACTGAAATGTTAATAGGAAGAAATAAAGGATACGAGTAAAGAGAGCGACAATAATTCTTCTGTCTCGCCATTACCGCGCATATTAGCAATATCGAAAATCGCCCGCGGCTTATCCGTCTCCCTGCAAATCCCTTTTCATATCTTTCCATTCAACTTTATGCTAATTGAACCGCCCGCTTTGAAAGAAATTTCACGTCACGACTCTTCCGTCCCTCTCTTTGTCTCTCTCTCTCTCTCTCTCGGAAAATAAAAATAAAAAAGAAAAACGATCGACATTTAACTCGATGCATTCGACGCAAGTCGCTGCGAACGTCACCAATGAACATCATCCTTGTTCGCCTTATTCTCCAATAAAACGCGGCGCAAATTCCTTCTCGAGAGGCCGATCTAGGTAACGTTCATATCCATGGGGGAAAAAATCGAATTTCAGGACGAATCTCCTATCTCTTTAGCCGCAGCTCGCGACGCATAGTCAACGGAGAATCGAGGAACGCGCTGTCCGCCAGAAGGCCTCCTTCTTATCGTGCAATTCCGCGCTTTCGACATTCCGCGTTACAATTTTGAAACGTACAAAGTGCACAGCCGACCAACGGTTGGAAGTGTCCGGCGGCGCTGGTCGCGAGTGCAACCTGTACGTGCACCAGGGAACACACGGCGCGATGATTATTGAACTCGTCGGTATTTTCGGCGGCGCTTATCGCGAGAAATAAACTGCAGCTGAGCGCGATAACCGGTGGGGAGGCTCGAAGGAAAGGGGAAGAATTAGGGTAAAGGCGGGTAATGTGGAACATCGTAAAGCCTCGATAAAGAAATGAGAAAATCTCCAGGCGATCGTGTATATTGGTCTTGTAAAAGCTATACCGATTGCTTCGTAAGTCCTGACATGTAATTGCTTTAAGCGTCGAGTGTCTGTGTATTATAAGTGTTATTGTAATTTATCTCTGTATAAGTTGTATGCTGTGTACCAAAGAGTGTCTGCCCGTAAGTAACCTAATATAATAGAAACGAATATAAGTGATTCTATTGATGGTTGAGTATTAGTCAGGCATCCATGAATGGAAGGAAAGCGTTTTTATTTCTCGTTCTGTACAAAAGTTAGGAATGGCGAATCGGATAATTCAATATTGTAGAAATAAGGTAAAAGTAGTAGTTTTGTATGATCTGTTATTAACTATGCTTGCTCTTGACCGTCCAAAAATAGCAGATCATTAAAGTTATTTGCTTAGTGTAATTCAGAATTCGCTATCGAAGCATCTGTGTGCGCAATACGAAACATGTTTTACATTGCGTGCGCGCTCTGTAATACGATCGTTATGTTATATAACATCGTTATATTTTTAATATTGTAAACACATTATTACTGCCTACATGGATAGATACGTGCTGTTTCTAGCGCAAGAGTAAATATAATCTCCGGAATTACTCCTAACTATTCTCTTGCTCGTAATTGTGTATAAATTAAACAAATGGTCCCTGCGAGCGGTTATAACTATAACAGCAGCCATAACTGCACGCGAGAACCATTTGTTTAATTCGTAGTTTATAATCTCCAGAAGGTGTACCCCACTTGTTTGATACTTATGAGACCAAATTCGAAATGATTAAAACAGTGCCACGTATAATCGTACCCCCTGTTCAATAGATATACATGTTTAATAATAAAAGTAAAGTTTTTCCAATTCCCTTCACAAATTTCTTAGGTGTTCCATATAAGATACCATTTCCTCCAATCACCGATTTCCATTGTTTCTAATCTTTTATTACAATTCTCGAACCTTTACATTTTCTTCCACTTTACTATATACATATAATAGCATATTAGCTTTTTTCTCCCTAGGTAACTTTAATTCAACAATAATAATGATGATAATAATAAACCTCGAATTTTTCCATTTTTAGTGAGTTTTTGAAATCAGGTGTTCCATATTACCAACCTTACCCTAAGGCGCCGGATCGCGAACCGATCGCGCCAGGAACACCAACGAGAGGCACACACCTAGCGTCAGGCAAGATTCGGATTATCGGCAACGTGTATTACGCCGATCACTGCGCGCCTGTATAGGTACAGTACGTCGGTCGCGATAACTGGGAAATCGTGCTGAAAAATAACGCACCGTCGAACGACAGCGAGAGACCATTCGAAGAGTTCCCTCCTTCGGCGATTTTCGAATCAAAATATATATACAACGTCACGGCATCGGTTACCAGGGCTCGTGATTTATAATGCAACAGACTCGAGAGGATAGCTCCGTTGTATTAAATGCACCGCGCTGTACACGTCTTTGGTTTTACATGGGACACGCGGTATTTTTTAACGCTAAATCTACCTGGCCACTCAGTCATTTTTTTGAAAAATTATAGAACATTGAGATGGAGCATTTTCTGAGATTTTACATGATATTGTCGTAGCACCTGCATAAATATATTAATCTATCGAAACATTGTTCCTTGGTCCTGTTTTTCTTTAAGGATATATTTAGTACACCTAAATATATCTGCAATGTGGTTGGTAGGTTTAGTGTTAAATGAAAATTAATACGAAGAGTCTACGTAGCGATTAGGTGCGAAAAAGATCTTTGGGAATCCATACCTTCGAGATTGTTCTCAAAATTTACGTTACTCAGAGTCGACGGTTACGCGTCCGGGATAAGACGCGGGCAAAATACTTGCTCGCAACGATACTTCTGACTTCACTATTATAGTCTCGTTACGTAATCCGTATACTGTTTGGCGCGCAGTATAAAGTACGCGCCAAAATCGTGCATGTTCAGAATTGAGACATTATCGATGCTTCAAATGAATGACATTTAAGAATCCATTATCGTAAGAGAAATTATAATTTGCCTTTTATCTGCCACGATGCATTTGTTATTGCACGTAGGACTTTTTATGAGGAAATATTAGAAAACCACAGCTCGCACTTCTGGACGCGCGATTTTTCCATCTTTCGTGAATGAAAACCTTTCAAGCGCTGGAATAATTTTTACACGCGATTTAACGCAGTGACGAGATTTCGACTGTTCAAAATCGGCATCGCGTCGCACGAGAGGAAAAATTGCTGCATCGATCGTTCGTAATCGTATGGGAAAAGGAATTTGTACAAACGACATCGGCCAGATAATGCTCATTTACGCTTCCGAAAATAACGCTTATCTTTTTATACGGAAACCTTATCTACGTGCTCGTGTAAAATTTTTCGCTCCGTTTCACGGCTCACGTGCCGCGCTCGGCAAGGCTGTGACAATGGTTACATTAATTGCGTATAACCGATGTGTTTTGTCACGGGGGAACATAAATATTAATGAACCGCGCTTGGTTCCACGTAAATGCTCGTGCCGCGTTTCCGATCGACGGACAGGAATAAGGGAAGAGAAAAAAGAGGAATCGCGCTTATCATAGCAGACATTGTGCGTGCAGCGAACACGCTTTTCTTTTTTTTCTTTCATTCATTCTTGACACCGATTGTTAAAGACATTTGGCATAGAACTGCAGTCCTGTCCAGGTCCGAACCGCGGAATGTCAGAAACTGGACCGCCAAAAATGACCTCATACTCAACTCAGAAAAGTGTATATAAATCGAAAACTAAAACATAAAAAGAAAATTTCCAACTAAGTTAACGCAAACAATATTTATTCGAGTAATCATATTCCTTCAACATTTCAAAACTCGAGAACAATTCTGAATATGAAAACAAAATTAGGACCTCGATAAAAATGTTCAAAAGTATCCGGACTCCGCCTCAAATTACTCATCGACCCTAGATATAGGATTTACTGTTTAAGGCGGCTTTCGAACCACCAACGCGAACACGCTTTCACACCGGCTGATTTTTCGGCCCCTTCGCGACACGCCGCTCCTCCTTTATTTTCTACACGGCGGTTACGCACCGCCACATTACAGTACCGCACATTCCAGCACCGGAAGCGGTAACGACACACGCTCGCGACCCATTGACAGTTCCGGAAAAGACACCGCGGACTCGTGGCTTTGAAAATTTCATTGAAGAACCCCAGGATTCGCAACAGGAGTAACCGAGGCACGAGAGCCAGCAGTTATCGTGTATCAACTCGCGATTTAACGAAAACCCTTACCAAGAATCAGCTCTATGCATGCAACGCAACGCTGGATTTGATTTCACGTCAAATTCCTCGCGTTCTCCACCTTTTAACGCGCTCCATGCCGCCCCAGTGATCCACGAGCTGGACCACGCGGCGTTCGAGCCGTTTTCACATTCCACCACCGAAGTGCGATAGAGCGAATCGGTGATTCGTCAGAGCGAATGTTAAGTTATGATAAATCGCCGCGGCATGGAAAGCGCGTGAGGTGACGACCTTTGCATGATCGATGCATCGATTCTAGTGTTTTTCTTTTTTCCTTTTCTTTTTTCCAAGATTCTCCTTAGGCGGATACGCTGTGTACAGTTGTACAACGTTATGTTCGTGGTTAGGCACAAAGGTGGTGCTCCAGGGTGATCGGTCGAATGGTAAATCATTGATCATCCGCGATCCACCCCACCCCCCTCCCCCTAGCGCGGTAGTAGAAACGGACACGATGCACCGACAGGTACACTTTAGACCGGGAGCGAAAGGCGATACGGCCAGGTACAGAAACGGCGTCCGAGATCTGCGCTGTGACAACGCGGACCCCCGATCGACTGGTGCCCTCGCGCCGCGATGCCTCTCGACGTGCATACGTGTGCATTCATTGGGAACTCACAGGCCGACCGGACAGGCGTTCACGCGCATAGCACGTTCGGCATGGCACCGGAGAATATACTCGTTACACGCACACAGACACACACAGACACATGCGCGCAGGCAGCACGGCTCGTACGCACGGGACAGCAGGCACACTTAGAGGCACCCATACTGGCGTATCGGGGCTGGCTACGCACTGACACATACAGGCACGCGCACACGCACACAGGCGCACACACGGACGGCACGGCGCGACGAGGAGAGAGAGCACTCGTTGTTTACGTTCTAAGATCCGAGTCGAGGAAGGTAAGCGGTAGGGCCACGGCGTGCCTCTGGGCCGCGGGAGCCCACTGTAATTTCCTTACTCTGCTCGTGACGTCCGAAACCTCTCGCATGATAGCCTCGAACGCCGCCGTTTCCTGCGCCTCCTTCTGGTTGAGCAGCGCGATCTTTTCACTGAATTTCCGTGGGTTCGCCATGATGGCTCGGCACTAGATTTCCCGACACTCGCGAGACCGGTGCACCCACCACCGTGCGCACTCTGGCCCCCCTCGCGCGTTTCCCTTTTTTCCCCCGTTCGCACCAATAAGGGCCCTCGCCAAATTATGCCGTCTTGTAACCTGTAACCCACTGCCTTCTGGATGGCACTGGCGATCACTGATACGCAAGATTATGCGGCGCAGCGCGCCACGCGCATCGCGCAGGAGCCGCTTTTCGCGGGCCGATTGGTTGCAACGCTCCCCCACCCTCGGCCGGCACCCGCAATAAAAAACCGACGACACTTTTCCGGGGTGTTCCGAAAAGCCAGCTGTTTCGCCTTTATGCCCGCGCTACTGCATCGTGGATAAGGTAGATCGGGACAAAATTTTGTTGCACCTTTCTCATTGTCCGCGGACCGGCGGTATATATGGACGGAGGAACGGCGGGCGAGGAGGGGGGCGAACTCATTGATACGTGCCTTCGGTAAGCCATTTTATGTGCTACGCAGCGTGCATTCGGGGATAAAACAGCGAGGGCACTGTGAATAATATAAGTCTCGATAAATAAGAGTCTCGCTGTTCGAATGAATTTGCAAAGCAGCTTTATGATTAGGTATTTGGAGGACTTATGAAATTTCGTTATGATCGATGGTTCTTACGTTTGAAACATGCGATACATAAGAATGATTCATAATGAAAAAGAATCGATGGATGTTCGAATGGTGTTCCTTACAACGATGTCAAACTTTTGTGTTACAATGACTTTTGACAAATAAAAATTGAAATATGGTTTGTTAAGGAAGTCTTGTCTTTGCGTATTTCATGTTTTACGGATATTATCTAGATGCGCATGTATTTTTTACGCATTATATATGCCAGAGTGAGCGCAATTATTAAAGGACTCTGTTCCACCTCGTATCGATAGGAACACTATCGATATATTATCGATCGATTAAGATCGACGGGTTGCGTTATCCCGTTTCTTTTCCTCTTACAGAGTTTCCTCCATTCGCAAGGACATGGCCTTTTTCTCAATGGATTAAGTGTATTTTACAAATGTTGGTGTTACACTGTATTTCTGCAAGTGCAAAGCAGTATAGTAAAAAGAGGTATTACCACTTTACGTTACTTTACGAACAGAGCTAGCTATAAATGTTGACATGTCAGTGAAATTGAGGATATATATCTTTACCTCGTATATGTAGTATATATTGTTTTTTTTCCATGACAGGTGGAAGACTAACGGTAGGTCTACATCTAATATTGTTAAACAAAATACCTAATCCTTAAATGTGGTAATTCAAAATATGTGTATAAAATCAAAATTTTTCTCCTTTGGCTGTTACATACATTATAGATTGAAATGGAGCGCAATAAAATGACAAAGTTTAATAAGGATATGTACCTTGAAAGCTTGCCAATACCCACGTACAAGGAATTAGTTAACGCCCTAAACAAAAATTCAAATTGGATAATTCTAGCAAATTACGTGGTAGAGCAACTTAATTATCAGCGGTAAAAAGATTATAAGAACATTTTACAATATGCTACATAATATACTCTTCGTACATCACATATCTTTTGCTGTCAATTTAACAGATCATGGATACAAGAATTAAAAAAATCAAGTCGTACAGGTGCTACACCAGGTGATAACTTACTGTTTGAATTAAATGTGAAGATGTGCACTGTTGAAGTTTTATGTACACTATTGGAAGATTGTGAGCTCTACAACATTTTATCGATCCTGTGTCTTCCAGGTAATTATCTCTATGCGCATTGTATGTAGTAGAATAATGTATATGCAGATATGAACATACATATTCAAGAAATTATAATACATGAGAAGAGCGTTATAAATCTAATATTACTTTTAGAACCATTAGTAATCATTCAGCATCCTACGCATGAAATAAATGGAGGCACTTTGGAATTATCATTTGGAGAACACGTTCACTTGACCTGTAAAGCTGTTGGTATACCGCCACCAAACTACGTATGGTATCATGAAAACATGCAATTAAAAAATTGTTGCTCTCAAGATCTGGATTTTAATCTTACTAGGTGAGTGTTGAATAAAAGGTTAGTTACATTCGAGACATTTATAACATAGAAACTAGTTTAGAAGAATTGTCGTTCTCAGACCTTTATGAAGTGTGCTTATTCAAATTATATTTCATGCTAGTGCTTCTCAAGCCGGTGAATACAAATGTGAAGTATCCCAGGTTAAAACCGACGGCACAGTTATCTCTATGTTAGTATCTAAATCAGTATTTGTAAATGTTACTGCTACACCAATAGTGATAGAATTGCAACCAGTACCGATTCTAGAGGTCAAAGATGGTGAAACATTTTCCATTACGTGCAAAGCACATAGTCATCCACCACCAAAATATCAATGGTTCCGTGATAATACAAAATTGGAAGGTGAAACGTGCAACACGTTACGAGTATGTAATTTCTTCAGTTTTGAAAGAAATTCTATTCAAAAGTCATGGTACACTGTAACTGATACTTCATTCTGCATGCTTTTTCAGGTAGAGCACTTTAGTTTAAAGGATGAAGGAAAATACTACTGTTACACGCACAATAGTATTAGTGAAGTTTATTCCGACCGCACACATGTTATGGTAATATAAAAATATTAACAACACATATAATACTGTTATAATACAATAACAATACAATGAACAGTAGTCCATTATATATTGCTAGTAATTACATCATTATTAATATTATTGTCAAAAAAGTTGCAGCTTCCTAGGCAAAAAGCTACCGCAAAGGTAGCTTTAATAATTGGAAATGGAGATTATCAAAACCACGAGTGCCTTCAAACTCCCAGAAATGATGCTGCAAAAATTGCAAATTTATTAAAAGAAATAGGATTCAAAGTGCTTTGTCTCATGAATTTAACAACTACACAAATGAAAAATGCATTAAAAATATTTTCTGAAATTCTAGCTGAAGGAGTATATGGTAAGTTTTTGTAAATATTTACATTTGAAAATACAAATATTAACAGATTTGTTGTTGTAGGATTATTCTATTTTGCTGGACATGGCTTTAAAATGCAAGAAAGTTACATGCTTGCAATAGATGCACCAAACGTTTACTTACGAAAGGACGCAATTTGTGAGGGTGAATTATTAGCCGTACTTTTGCAAAAAGACCCTACACTTCTAGTTGTTATTTTAGATATGTGCCAAACCGTGCCACCTAAGTAAACCATTCATTTTCACTTTTGTTCCCATATTTTCATTACAAGACACTAATAACTCTCGTTCATCTTATTCAAGGCAATTTAATCCAAATATACACGAGGAAATCCCAATAGTGAATGAATACAAAAGCAGGAAGAATCTCAGAAATTTAGTTCAAGCTTACTCTACGTCCAGTCATCGCCCTAGTTATGAAAGAACGAATAGCAAGTATGGATTATATATGACACATTTAAGTAAATACATAAGTAAAGATATACCAGTTACTAAAGTATTTGAAGAAGTGGGAAAATGTAAGTTGTTCATACACTTATATTTGTATATTACACAGAACTGTCTGCGTACTTATATCTTGTATAATATTTACAGCCATTGATGCTCGGTTAAAAGGCACAGCACGCAATCAAATTCCAATGTTTGCGCTGACTATCACTAAACCATTTAGGCTTACAGACGCTATTTATAAACGTGAGTATCTGTATTTATGCAGTATTAAGCATTCAATTGTAATCCTAATGCTTATGTGTATAATTTAAAATTTTTCAGAAAATTCCCCATCTATAATTAACAATTTCAACAAGCTTATTGCTTTTCCAACAAGGAATGTTGATATATATTTTAAGCAAGCTAATATTTATGGAAAACTCATAATTTCACCATACATGGAACCGTATTTAAATCTGATCAAAATCACATTATTGGATCTGGATGGCTTTGAAATCAACTTTTTTAATTCTGTACCTACAAAGCATAATAATTTGTATCAAAATGCTCAAAACAAGGAATGGTGGATTCACAATCCACAAGTCACACAGGTATGATGATTCATTTATATGCGGTATTATTTGCAAACAAGTGTTATTTAAAAATTTATTTATTTTCTTGTGCAGGGTCCTCTTGTCATTTCTGCCTCCAGAAATGGAACGCCCATAGGTGCAACATTATTAAACATATCAGAACATATCCCTGCTCTGCTGAAGGATATTAGTGCTTAATGCTATAATAAGAGAGAAAATACTGCACCCATTTAGCACACAAAGTGAGGAAGGAATTGAATATTCAAAGAAAACCCTATTCATTATAATATTAGATAGCATATACATGGATAATATTATTCAAATTACAATTCACATCACTCGAAATGTAATATGTAAATAATATTTTTATAATGTACATAGGACAGACGAAATCTGTACATAAAACGTATCATAAAGATGCACTAAATCACCAAAACATGGCAGTGATGACTCCCTGCTGCTTTTATACCAGTATGAAAGTGGAGTAGTATCTTGATATCAGACAGTTTAAAGTACATGTTGCACGAATGAGAGTTTATGAACTGTTATATTTCTATGGTTTGACTAATAAAAGCACAATGTGGGATTAGATGGGGTAAAATTTCGTAGATCTACAATAAAATGGAGTATACTTCTTCACCCACATCTAGAAAGACTGGTGGTTGACTATGGTCGCTATCCATGGTCCTGATTTACCATTGATACATTCAGTTACAAATTCATAATGGCATTCTATTTTATACTGCGAGGTTATATCAGAATTACCCTTCAACACTTCAAAAACGTCAGACAGGTGCAAAAATCCCAGTTTAATTTTGACGTTATATTGAATAAGATCTAAAATAATACACAATTGATATAGACATAGGATATTATTTTAAACAATTGAAGCCATAAACAGGCATCGAGCATCATTGTAAAAAAAAATTAAAGCTACCTTCCAACGATTCCTCTGGTAATATTATACTAACACGCAAAGTCCACCAAAAAGAATCTGTTACTACAGGGATTAACCTTCTTTGCAGATCAGACAATTGATCAATATTGTGCTTCAGTTCCCCTATAATACAATCCGCAACAAGTCCTTTTAATGCCTGATAGTCTTTGTTTCCTAGTGCTTTAGATATAATTACAACTGCCTAAAATACAATTATTGAATTTTCAATGAGTACATTTTAAACCGTTGATAAGTAACGTCACTGTAACATGCTTATTACATTGATCGTATTGCTTTTCAGTCATTAATCATAAAATGTAAAGTAGAGCTGTCATGGAAAAACAAACTAAAGTAAAGGAAAATGTTCAAAACTCAAAGACTGATATTTGAAGTAATTTACATACTTAATTGTGCTCTATTTCTTTTAGCGACCCCTCATTAAGGGAGGAAAAATTAATAATGAAAAATAGATGTACATGGTTCGCTGCCTGAAGAAATTCATCCATATCGAAGTCGTGAATGTACTTTTTTATCCTTGGTTGAATTATAAAACGTGTCATTATTAAATCCCAGAAACTCATTTTAAATGACGGTACATTCATGAGCGGCGGTAAATGAACACTCTGATCGGTTCCAGAACCGGAGTTGTGTCTACTTTGTACTCCTGCATTTGGGTTCACTTTGCACACTGCGAGTGTTTTCATACGAGAACGCTGCACCGCAGTCTGTAATTTTCTATTACCAAAAGAAGCGGCCAGGTACCGCAAATTGGAGTACAGTATGTCCCTTTTTTTAAATAAGGTTAACATCTTGGGTCCTTCGTATCCACTTTCAATCAGACGTACAGCTGTTTACTTTGTGTTTGATACGCACCGTCAAGCTCATTTAGCACACATAAAACTATTCTATATATCTTATACAGATTTAATCTACTATATCGGCTACTCGAACACGCCGAAATTATGAATTTAATGTACCGTTCCGCAGTCCCTTTTGCGGGGCAAGGGGAACGTGGAACACGGCCATTGTAGTCCAATGCAACTGTGTGCGTGTATGTAATGTGCTCTTATACTCTTACGTATAATAAAACCAATTGCACCTATTCTAGCTTTTATATCGCCTTTACTATCATGCGAAGTTTTATAACGATTAGAAATGTCTCCTATCGAGTTCTTGTATTTCAACCCGACTTTTGTGATTTATTTCGTTTGTCTATATTGCACGCTAAAATCCGATGTTGTGTACTGCAACGCGCGCCCTATTTGAAACAGATTTAATGATTGAGATGATAACGTCCTGATATTGTATGATCATGTAACGTATTAATTGTATTAATGGTAATTAATACTATTAGTATTAATAGTAATAAATTGTATAAAATAGTAACGTATTTATAATCGTAAAAATTTTTGATGAGACGCAATTTAGTAACAAGCGACGACTAAAGAATACGCTGATAGGTTGACAATCTTCACTTTATTAATTGATAGCTGCTATCCTGCATTATTGTACGCTCGAAATCATTAATTTGTTCAGACGGACCCATTAATTTGTTCCGCGACCCCTCAAGTGGGGCAAGGAGAAGCTGGAATACGACCGTTGCGGTGTCGAGCTTGGCTTTTTTTTCGTGCGGTCCAAAGAAAGGTGAAAAAAGTCGGTTTCCGACGTCTAAAACAGCTCAGATGCAAAAGTTTCTCTTTGAAGGATATTTTTTCAATGTTTAAAGCTAATACCCTACGTTTCCATCTGCTTATACTGGAAATAATTCATATTAGGTTCCATATTATTATACTCGCCTGTTCCTATGAACAATGCGACTAAATATATTGATATGTATTATACCTACCACAATTATAAGTTGTTGCGAAGTTTGTAAATCGCGCGCATGTTAATCGTAGAGTCGATAAATCAGGTCCAGCTGGTCCCTACCGCTTGGTACCTCCACAGTCGTATTCAAGCTTCTCCTTCTTCCCCTTCAGGGATGAAGGAACAAATTAATGATTCCGCGGGAACATGAAAATTGATATGAAGAAGAGCTTGTCTATATATGAGTGTCAGGGAAACAGCAGTACTTGCGGGAAAAGTAAAGGAAGCGAATCCAATCGTTGTTTTTTAATGCGCGTTGATAAAAAAGGTTAGTTTTTCTGCTGTCTGCAAACTGATACGCATAAAAATGGTGAAAAGGTTAATAAATGTGACCCATATTACGAGGTTCTCTCGCTATTGCGGACTCCCTCACATTAAAACGTACCTTTAAGGTTACGTAATCATCTAGTGGAATCGGCGTTTCTGTTTTCTGTTGACATGCTACGATTTGAGGTTATTCGTTAATTTCTGTGGAGTACGTGAAAATCATTATCAAAGGGTCATCGGTTTACACACGAGGTTTTTGTAAGAGAAAGCAGGATGAGACTTACGTCCGTGTTGTGCTCGAAAGTCGGAGAATTCTCGAAGAAATATGCAAACTTGCCGGATTCGTATATAAAGCGAAAGATGGAAGAGGTGCGTTTAAACGTTCTAATTATTTTCTGATGTATTCAAACACAAACATATTTGATTGCTTCATAGTGTCAAGTATTTAATGTTAATAATTACATTTGAAGTGTATTGATGGAATTATCAACTTGTACTTGATTCAACTGATTTGTGCTTGATCCGCTTAAAAATATAGATTTATTGGAGAACACCCAGAGGAAAACCGCAATATCTTCCGCGCGTGCATATGCGGAAAACAAATTACTTTTCTTTGGATCGACCATGGACTAATGAATTCTTACTCAAAAATAAAACGTCACACAAGCCTGTTCACGTTGAACCGCTTAAAGATTGGAATTATTTTAGAGGCGATCGTGTAAGTTACTTTTTTATTAATGCAATTCACCTCGTTACTAATTTGTTTTAATTTAATTAACAAACAATTCTGCATTATAGGTACAGATATTAACGGGAAGTGATAAAGGAAAACAAGGGCTAGTAAAACAGATTATACAGGAGCGGAATTGGATCCTTGTCGAAGGACTTAATACTAAAGTACAACAAATGAGTAAATCTGTATATGTACATATAAGGAAGGAACAGCCTTTGCTTGTTACCTGTCAAGTCCAGCTTGTCGATCCTACTGATTTGTATGTACATCTGTATCTTTAAACTTTTGTGGAATGATTTTCAAGGTTATCTTTCATAGGCAACCTACTGAAATAGAGTGGAGATATACGGAGGATGGAGAAAGAGTACGAGTGTCTTGTAGAACAGGTAGAATAATCCCTATACCACTACTGAATGAAGAAACAAGGGATTATAAATCACCATCTTTATACAAAGATCAAAGTAAAGATACGCCAGCAAATCTAGCAGAAGCAGTTACGTTCAAGGTGAGGAAAGTCTTCGAGATCATTTACTGTTTACTGACAAAATATAATCGGTACAATAATTTTAGCCGCAACTAAAAACATTTGAGATGGATATTATGGATAAAATGGGCATTAAAGAGGATCGGATACCAAAACACACTTATTGGTATTAAATTTTGCAATGTATCACAGATTCTAATGTAGACTTTTTTGTGAATTCCAGTTTTTTTTACTTATCTTCCATCCAGGAAACGCGATTATTAAATGCTCTAAGAGTATATAATATACATGTAAATATCTTAACAAAATCCTGTCTTGAAATAACGTGACTTTGTAGGTTTCTGATTCTGTTACACGATTTATTAATAATAAAAGCTACATAATCGTATGTTCCTGTTATGACTATACATCGAAAATATGTATCGAGGAAAAGCACATGTAGCATTAGACAAATCAAGCATTTAGCTATATACCTTGTAATATATTTGTTAGAATAAAATAATTAACGTTCTTAGGTTAATTTTTTTATCAACGCTTATTAATGTAACACTAAACGATGTTACACGTACATATCACAGCACAATTTTTAACGTAGATCCAGAAATAAATGCTCCTTTCGATTTAAATACTCCGATAATATATTCCCTCATATTAATACAATCTTTTTAATCGCCCAGCATTCTTCTCGTGTATCAATAAGCCATATTTATTTTCCATTTTCCTCCCTATGTACAAGTCTTCTTCTGTCGCATTACGACATATTAGTGTAATTCACCGTACATTATATTTATCAAGCTCGCATTATCGATGATACCCAATGTATTGGCGTGATTGGATATCGTAAACCCTTGTCACAAGGTTTACACTAAAAAAAAAGCACATGTTCAGCTTCGAGCAGGCTCGAAATTTGTGGGTACGTTAAATAAGGTAAACACACGTTTGAAAGGTCGAATGCACTGAGTTTAAAATCGCAATGCATCACCGGAGTACCGGCGCTTCAATCTTTCCAATGGTCTTTGCAAAATCAACAAAATGGCACACGATCGTGCTGATGTCGTAGGATGGGAAAATTGCAGTATTTTCGTACGTTCGGAAATTCGACACGAAGAAACGCCATACTTCGTGTTCCAACGTGCTAAATCAATTCACGCGACTTCTTAACACGACATAACTGTAATGGATTCGTTATCTCGTTTTAATACTAGCGAGTTCCTTCGAGGTTAGCGCCGGTCGGACGCGACAATACGAGATAGCCCCAAGGATCGCCCCGAACCATGCGGACCGATCGAGACATCGAGTATCTTTCGAATCGTAGAGCCACTCCGTCGGCGCTTTGTGCCATTTGCACGTTTATTATAATTGACTATTATTTCACGATGACTTGGTGGCAGGGTGCCTGACTAGGAGGTTCACTTCGCCGTCGTGCAGCTTCTTCATGAGGGACCACGCTTCTATCCTCGACATTCGCGTCACGTCGCTTCCATTCACTTCGAGTAATTGGTCGCCCGCTCTTAGAGCACCTGTCTTTTCGGCAGCACCTCCTGCATGGCATAAAACAAGGCCTATAAATTTAAAATCATACATTTCTTACTCGAATTGTCCGTTTACCTTTATCATTTCGATATATTGGCTTGGCGAGTGAGTAATTACGGATTTCACTGGCGGATGATTTTAGTTATATTTTTAGGTATATTCGCGTATTCGAAATGTCAAACCTGCGATGTTGTTTTCACACTTCATACTTCGATCGTAATTCGGTGAAAAAAAATTGTGACGTTTAGTTGCGTAGTTTATTATTCGCAGTTGGTTGGAAAATAAAATCACGAATCCGCAAGTGCTTACTTGCCAATGCAATAGTGTACGATCAGGTTGAAATATTCGTAGAGTATTAGAAGAAAATATTTACGCACCGGTAAATATTTTTTTAATGAGCAACGGCCTATCCCCAAGAGGACTATCTCTGCCTCCCTCGAGGCTGAATCCTAAACCAGCCCCATCTTTATACACGGCCACGACGTACGGTGGACCCCACGCAATGTCCTCCACGATTCCATTCGTTTCGAAGCCTGAAATATCAGTGGAATATACAAATTTACATTGTTATGATGATTAAATTAGTTAAGAACAATGGTTCCATTCGCTGATGTATACATTCTACATAATTCATAATTAAGATCGAGTATCGCGATCTATTAAGTGTACAACTTGTGTTCCGCCGGTTTTTTTCTCCTAAATTCGCGGTTATATCATAAAAAAAAAACTAAATTAATTATAAAATTAAATATATAAATATATAAAATTAATAGAATTAAATTAAATCATAAAAAAAAGCTAAAGCCATTTGTAAGAAAACAGCGTAAGCAAAGTTGTACGCCCAATATAATACATCCCACCAACTTTAGATTAATTATGTCTTCTTTCGAATAAAATTATTAAACCTAAAGTTTATTTTCGTCGCAAGATCGCCTGTCACAAATTATACACTAAACCTATGAGCCACTCTCTAGACATATTTATATATATCACGTATATCCTTAAAGAAAAAGGCTATCAAGACAAAATGTCAATAAATCGATAGAATAATTCACACTCTACTGTATAATCATCGAAAATCTGAAAAAATCCCCTCTTACGAACTAGAATAATTTTCCTAAGCAACGACTGACCAGTCATTTTGATCAGTTCAGTAGGTTAAGTATTAATAGAAAACAGCATCTACCTTCGATAATGGTTTCGACGCTCGCGCTTCTCGACCTCAGTCTGCAGCCTTCCTCGAGTCTGGCTCTGGACACGACCAGAACCACCTCCGACCTCGGCTGCTTGAGCACGGCCAAGCTCTCCTTATGCGTCAGGCTACGCGTGCTCCTCCCGTTTATGCTCAGTATCCTGTCCCCCCTCTGCACGCGGCCATCCTTGTCCGCTATAGAATGCGCCAGCACTCGGTGAACCGTGATCTCCTTGACCTCGCAGTCCGCTCCCCCGGCCAGTGTGATGCCAACGCTGCCAGTGGGATTCTCCTTGTGAAGCAGGACGACTATCACGTCGTGAGCACCGCGCGTCTCCTCCAAGTTAGCATCCTCCACCAACTGCGCCAGTTCCTGCTGAGAAATCAAGCTGGTGCTGCTGGCCAGGGAGCTGATGCTCCCAAACTGCTCGCCGCAGCACCTATCCGCGTCCACCTCGCTCGTCATTGGGCCCAGGCTCTCGTCCACGCTGCTGTCCAGACTTGGAAACCGATTGTGACCACCGACACCACTGTTGGTCTGCTGTGGGCTCAGTGGCGAGGCGTCCATCTTCTCCAGGGCCTTCTTCATGTCCGTCACGCTGGCGCTTCGTCGACCAAGACTCCTCGCCATTGGTATCTTCGACAAGGTGGGCTTCGCTCTTTCGACCTCTGCCATCTCCTCGCCATTGTCCACGTGCCTGGGCTTCCCCAAGGTCGGTATCTTCGAGACAAACGCTCTATCCTCCATCCAAGATTCGCACGGAGTCGTCGTACCCTTTCTGCCATAACGATTGTCCTTGGATTCCCACGCTGCTCCTCTGCTCAAACTGTTGGACTGCGTGCCGTTCTTCTCCGGCTTCGTCTCTATGCTCTGCGAGCGTAGGAACTTCGACTCTGTCTTCGCACCCAGTATTTCCTCCAGGGTCCTCTGACACTTGGATATGTCGAGGATACAGCACTCGTCCACGTGAATCGCCGACCTGCTCCTGCTCTTCGTAGTGAGGATCGTGAGCAGGTCGTTCTGATCCTCGCCGTTCTTTCGAGGCGCCACGTTGGGCCTAAGTCGTTGCTTCAAGCTGTCCAGGGTGTTGCAGTTGTTCACGTCCTCGATGTGCTTACTCTGGGACAGCACGTCGATGGACTCCATCTGATCCTCGAGGGTGGACGACCTGGCGTTCCTCATGGGAGACAGCAGCTCGTTGTCTTGAATAGCAATGGTGACTTTATCGCGCGCGTTACTCCCATTGTCGTCCATCGCTTTGCTCGCAGCTTTCACCTCTGCCCTTACCCACATCTTGAGATCGTTCGAGGGTTCCAGCATCTCGGATTTCGGGGGCCTGGCAGCGGGCAAAGGCACGCACTTCTTCGGCGGCAATTTCGGCTCCTCGGATTTCTTCTGAACCTCCTCCCTGGCAAAAGGATCCGCGACCTGTATATAAGCTATCTTCACGTCCTGCTGTTGACCAGCAACACCACTGTTCGCCATTCTCTGATGAGCTTTGTTGCCAGCCTCGTTCGACGAAGCGGGCAGGGCTTCTTCGTCCGGGAACTTCCGCTGGATCAAGGGCGAGCCATTCAGGTCCCTGCCGCTCCTACACCTGGCACTGGCAAGGATGTTCTTCCTATTGATCGCCTCCACGCTCTGCGGCTTCAGCACTCTCCTCGACAAGGACTCCGCGCTCGCTTGGGAGCCGGAGGTCAAGGTCGAAGAGGTGCTGCAATTGGTGTCCGTGCTGTTCGACCGCCGCAGCTGTCTCTGGGGGATCTGCGAGTTCCTGGAGTTCAGCTCCGACCTGGGATCCGAGCCGCTGCTGCTAGAGGAGGACCTCTCGTTCTGATAGGGCCTGGAGCCCAGGATATTCCCCCTGGAGCCAAAATCCTCCCTTTCACCCATGGGCATATCCCTCGAGTACGTCCTGGTAGGACTGTCCATGATCAAGGATCGACGTTGGTAACTCAGCTCCGTGGAAACGTAGGACCTCTCCGACGATGAGACCGTGGATCGTTCCGAGGGAACAGGCGACATGGGCGGACTGAAGCCGCGAGAGATGCTGCTCTGGGAGCTGCTAACGGCGGAGTCGTTGTCCGAATCGTCGTAGTCCATCCTTGTTTTCCTGTGCGCGGCTTTTGGCCGCGAACGGGAGCCCTCTGGGGAGCTGGCGGTGGAGACGAATTCGAAGCTGTAGTCGCTGCGCGTTGGACTGCAGATGCTCTCCAGGCTCTTGGGCGGCTCGGAGTTGGCACTGGCCGTGCTGATCGCTTGCGAGCTTTTGATGCTGTTGCCGTTCAGCGAGGAACTCGTGGTGGAGGAACCGTAGACGGCGAGGCTCTTCCTCTTAAATGCCGGGGAGTACTTGGAGAGTATCTGAGGCGCGGGCATCTTGAAGGAGGTCGTCGCTTTCAGAGGCGCGCTCGCTGTGCTCGTGTTGCTGGCCAAGGAACTCTGCGATCCCCATTTGTCGCTTATGGTTACCTTCGGCACCTGTAAATCAGGGATTGGATCGTAGTTTTTAATTTAACCTCGATCAGCAGCGCATCGACCGCCCCCTTGCTCACCCGCGAACAGAGTGTTTTCGCAATGGGGCCGCGACGAGCACTGGCCCTACTGTTTTACGTGCGCGTGGAGTGACATACAACTCGCGCGGCGCCACTGGTCTCTCATTCGACTTTATTATTAGTTACTTTAAGCTGACCTATATATAAATACATAACTCGTGCATCGTAACAGCTTTCGTAATAGAAGTGAGGAATGCTTTCATTTAACGAAGCCCAATGAAATTCCGAGAAGTGCGATAAAGAGCTTCTACGGTGACAAACACAGTAGTTTCGACACAAAGCAAAGTATCTCGATCGTGCCGCCGTGGCCATTCGCAGTAGCGAACGCGACGTGAATAAGACCCGCTGACGTTAGGCATTGAAAGAAAGCTAACTCCGCATTCACACGTCCTCCCTACCTGATGCAGCAGTATAGAATCGCGCGATTTGATCTCCGGCAGGTCGACGATGGGCTGATCGATAGGCACGGCCTCCTTCTCCGGTATGACCAGGCCTCGCAGCTTCGATATGGATCTCTTCCGTTGCTCGATCAACTGATTCAAACTGGTTCTCCTTATGTCCTCGTTGGGCCTCCTGAACGTGGAAGCCAGGGAATTCGTCCTCGAAATCGTCGCGCTGGTCGGAGGCTCGCTCGTCGTCGAGGCCCGATCCTGGTTGTACGGCGACGACCCCGAGAAGCTCGTGGCCCTGGTCAAGGCCGTCGTCGTCGCGACGACCTTCAGTGAAGCGCCCTGATTCGAGCCACTCGAAATCGTGGCGCAGCTCGTGAGACTTTTCTGCGCATTGCAGGAGTCCATTACAGGCTGGCACTTCGACTTCGAGAGGCTCTGCTTCTCGAAGGCATGACCGAGCGCGGTCAGGTTGGGCTTCTGCGGCACGATCGGCGTGGTCTTCGAGGGCACGCTCGTCGTCGAGCTGAAGGAAGGCACGTGCGACAGTCCGCCCGACCTCTGGCCCAGCTTCCTCGCGGTCTCCTGATTCAAGCTCCTCGCGGAGTCTGTCAGATCGAAGGAGCTCTGCGTCCTGTCCGCGAAGAAGGACGACCTCTCCTTCTGGCCCGGGCCCTTCTCCTCGTTATAGACGTCCTCCGAGGATTTGTATCTCGATAACCTTCTGCCAGGCCCAGCAGCCGCGGTCACAGTGGCCGCGCTTGGGAAGAGGGGCGCGTCGAGGCTGCTCTGGGACGAGAACATGGCTATCTTATCTCTGACGGACCTCTCGGATTTATCGTCCTGCCGCCAAAGTTCGCCGTTCAATGGGAACTTCCTTTGGCACGGTTCGGGAGCCGGGACGCCTCTGCCGTGCGTACCGATCGGCTCCATCTTCGGTGGTCCTGTCAAGACGAAGAAGCCGCAGGTTACGATCTTTTCTCGCATAATGATACGCGTCGCTGATCGATCATCGGACCGAGCGACGGAAATATCCGTCCTTCCCTCGATTCGAGATGCGTGCTACCGATACAAAATATCGTTTAGCCTTTGAATCGATGCTGGCACGCGGTAAGAGATGGGACGACGACGATGATGATGATGATGATCGATCGGGATAAAAATGCCGCGGTGGTTTTAACGAGCTGGTTTGTATGTCCGTGGATTTGACATGGACAGAGGAAGGAATGCTAATCGTGAGAATGTTATGAGTTCAAGGTGGAGCAGATGGCCTTTCTATCATCTGAATTTTTTCAATGCATCGAAGATATTGTTATTGTGTAATATGATGACGAAGGATCTAGAATGAAATGTAGGTATACCTGAGATTTGGAGATTAAATTGGTTTAGTCGAGTGTTATACCGGTGTTTTTGTCGTTACAGACCTCTTCTGTTTCGTGATTGTTACGTTTTCAATGTGTTTTTTAAACAATAACATATGTGATTTGTTTTTTAATTCTCCGATCTCTTTTAATCTGTATTCTTTTTTTGTTTTTGTTACTGAGGTCTCTTAGTTAATATTTACTCGTAATTAATACTTTAAAACACTGTACAGTCCACTAGATATATTTCTAATGGAACAAGGAAGGCAATAGTGATTAGCGAAGGAAGTATAACACCTTTTTCAAATCTTTGATGAGAACACTGATAGTAATCTCAGGAAAATGTTGTCTAATTAAATTAATACCCCTTTTCCTCACTCTTATTAACACGTTGACTGCCACGTCAGACACCGGTAACTGACAATACAAAATATAATATAAAACTGAAAGAATTACATTGTCTTAACCAATTTTAAGAAATTCGTATCGTATCATGAATGTACTTAAATATCTCTTATCAAAAAACTTCAATATATCGTATCGCAACACTATCCAAAAAAACAGTTGTCCTTTCGCGAATAAACGTCCATAAGCATCTCCAGTATAAACGCAATTATCTCCTACTATAATAAAAAAACAATAGCCCCAATATATTTACACAACTGCCTCGAGTAAGTGTAAATCTTAAAACTGCGCTTGGCATTGCTATACAACAACACCAGCGCGCTTTCTTTTAACATAGAATTCTTCTTTGAATTCCTTAAATTTCCTCTTAAACAGGCAGTCAACGTGTCAAAAAACGAGGACCAAATACCGATCCCCCAGGAAATACATCGCGACTGCTCTAAAATCTGCAAATTCATCTCGACTTCATCACACTTCCAGGGATCTTACCGGTCAGTGGCAAAGGCGGCGGAGTGTCGATCGTCGCGTCCTTCTGCAGCTCCTGCTGGCCGTCCTCCATCGTCGAGGCGTCCTTGTGGTAATAGCCGGTGATCTCGATCTTCTTCTCGGAAACCAGAACGTTGCCCTGGGCTCCGTACAGTGGATGGTTGCAGAGGGCGATGCCATTCCTCTTGGCGCTATCCTCCGCCATGTGGAAGCTGGACGCATCGTTGTCGCGCGCCGCGAAGTCCTGGCGAGCGACTTCAGGGTTGGCCAGCGCGAATTTCTTCCCCTCCTGATGAGGCTTCTCCGCCTTGGCGAGGAGACACGCCTCCTCGCCAGTGGCCAGGGCGATCCTGTTGTTGTCCGGCAGGATGACGCTCCTCGAGGCGACGATGTCGGAAGATAGCAGCTTGTAGCCGTCGGTGCCGACGAAGGCGTCCTCCTCGTCGCAGGCCATTCCCCCGTTGGCGGTCATCGTCGAGCTCCTGGAGACGAATCTGTACTCCTGGCTGCTGGCGCCGGTGCTGCTGAACTCCTGATAGGCCGCTGGAAATTCGTCCCCGTCCGGGGGCAGGCGCTGGCCGCCTCCGCAGTTGTCCATCCTACCATTTACCGTTTCTGAAAGAAGCAGGGATATGTCGTGGTGAGTCTTTCCTTCGATCGACTCGATTAGATTGTGGTACTCGCTGCTTTTTGCGCTTGAATTTTTTTTTTGGGAAGAATTGTGTTTTTGCATTTGGATTTGTGAGCTGCTTTGCGATGAGAGAAATTGGGATGCGTGGTGGTATTCGATATTTTTGTGCTTGAATTTTTTTGCGCGATCAATTGTGTTTTGTACTTGGGTTTGTGAGCTGCCTTGCGATGAGAGAAATTGGGATGCGTGGTGGTATTCGGTATTTTTTTGTCAGGAATTGTGTTTTGTATTTGAGTTTGCGAGTGGCTTTGCGATGAGAGTAATTGGGATACGTAGTGGTATTCGGTATTTTTTTGTTTGAATTTTTTTTGTGAGGAATTGTGTTTTGTATTTGAGTTTGTGAGTGGCTTTGCGATGAGAGAAATGGGATACGTAGTGTTCTGTATTTTTGTATTTATAATGTATGTGTTTTGTATACGTTTATGATTTTTATTGCGATGAGATAACTTAGGTGGTGAGTCAACGATTATTGAAATTGATCTCTCTTGGGATCACGAGTTAGGAGAAAATGACCAGAATTAGGTATACAGTTGATATAGCAGTTACAAGAACCGAGGAATCGGATATACGAGTATTAATCAAGCGCTTTCATACTAAAATTTCAAAGAAAATTCCGATAGTGGAGTTCATCACCTTAGCCTCCGAACAACTCATTTCTGAATGTCAGCAAAATATCCTTCCTATCTCAGAACATAGAAAATGGCATTTCTAGCAACGGTAGACACCCAACCATTAACCATTAACGCTAAACCTACCAGTAATTTTCAATATATATTACTAAAAATTTCCTAATATATATATTTAAAAAGAAAGAGGACCAAAAAGATATGTCGACAGTTCGATAAACCGATTAACACTCTGCGATAAAATCATGCAAAATCTCAAAAAAAAAAAACTCCACAAAGTCCAGCCAATTTTTCCTAGAAACTTAGAAAAATGATCATTTTAACCACTTTGCTAGGTTCAGTGTCAACCTTCCCGCAATCAACGCGATGAAAATACTTTACACGTGCTATATTATTTTATCCCTCGCGATCAAATCGCCGGCAAGGCTTTTCCCCATCGAGTGCTCCTCTTTGTTCGGCATTCCCAGGTTATTACTTATATTTACACAAATGGCACTGTCCAAGCGGAGTACCGGGCGCGTGGTTGCTCCAACCGCTAATCATTCGTGACTGATGCACGGAAGGAAGGAGTGTCAACGATTTCTGACAATGTGTCAGGCGGCCACAATAACGAAATGACGGAGAGCCTTGTAAATTATGGGTTGTTCCTACGACTAACGGCTCTTTGGATCCATGGATTTCGGGACTTCGATACACCTTGCGCCTCTGGTACCCTCTTTGGGTACGTAAATACATCGACACGAGGATGGATGAAATGCCAAGGCACTCGACACTCCGTTACAAAACTCTCGATGGAGGAAGGGGCCTTCGTCGGCACGGAGGCTCTGTTTTATTTTACGATAAGGGGATCCATTCAAGGCGAGCTTCCGTGGAATTTGATTTGCTACAGCGAGTAGGATTTGCCACTATGGATTAGAAATTCGGCCATCGCGCAAAAAGGTTCGTCGCGATAAATTCGCGCTGGTGTGCGTCCGATAATTTCCTCATGGCAACGAAATCCTCGATTGAAATCCGTGCTGTTATTCGCGATCCTTCTAATAACGATGGATAGTGGAATTATACAAACTTCGGTAATCAATTAATTTAATATACTTCATATCTACAACGCGTTATATTGATGAGTTTGATTAATTTTCATTTCTCCATTCGTTTATTTGTTTTATTCTTCGTTTAAAAAACTTTAGTATTTATAACGAAGATGAATATTAAGAGCATTTTGCTAATATTGGTATCAGCGCCAGAGAAAGTCCATTTTCGAACCGCATCACGATTAATTACACGATACTTCATCTATCTTAATATTCTAACATGAGTTATATCTTAATATTATTCAAATATTCATTGCATTTTTAAAAAAATATTAACATCATTTACGCGTTTTTATTGTCTTTAGCTCCATCTTCCATTTACGACCACCAAAGCAGCCAACACATTAAACGGTCTAACGTCCTGTATAAAATACCAGTTTAAAGACACGCGTACTCAAGGTGCCGCCGATAAGATTAACAGAAATATGAGCAGACGTATGGAATACTAATGAACGAGAAAGAATTACGTAAATAATCGAATATCCTAGTGTTCCACAATATGCCGGAACGCAATGCGACAAGTCACATTTTTATCTCGACTCGCCAGGCAGCAGAGGCACATTTGAGCGTTAGTCAGCCGCTATCTTCGCATTCCTTGGCAGTTATTAGGATTTGCTTTTAGTAACACCCCACCTGACCTCGTTTCGAAGCTCGCTAATATCATGATCCGCGGTGAACATGGACATTCCTCATATCTGGAGGATCCTTAACAAAAAGGAAATTAAAAAAAGGACCATCGATAACCGCGGGAACAAAAGCGTGGGTGTACAACTCGCGATTCAAGCTGCACGAGGCGCGGATATTATTCATGGCTCACACGGGCCATTATTATCCAGGACGTCTTGCAACACGCTCAGGGAAAATCGTCTCGCGACGAACAATTCAGCAAATTGCAGATCGAGCGGGACGACGATGTAATCCACCGAGCAGCGCTCCCTTTTTTTTCCACGTTACGTCAGCCCTGAATTGCGTACGAAGTAGTCTATGGGCTGTGCCGAGCAGACAGTCACACCAGAGGATGATTTTCAGAGGCCCGGATCCTCGTGAGCACAGGAGTCATGGTGCTAAAGCAAAGTGGCCTCTAAAGCGGGGTGAAAAGGTTTCTGGGCTACGCGAGATAATTTGCGATAATGATTTATCGCACTGTTAGGGGTACGGGAAAAGAATCGATCTAACGACCTACACGATCGATACCAAAAATCAAACAAAAAAAAAACTCTTAACTCAAAGTTAACTCAAAGTTAACTCTTAACTCAAAAAAAAAATAAGCTTCACGTCCCTCTAATCTGGATTCTTCATTAATCCACAGAGTATCATCCCTATAACCAGGAAGCCTTTCAAAAAAGATGTTCCCCAAAAACCGAAATCGAAGTACAATGGCGACATGTTGATCCAAGAGTAGAATTGATAACGGTATTGAATTTAATAAAAACAATCGACTCGAGTTTTCTCCCATTAGATGCACATAATTCCTTTTTCAATCATCGAGGCTCGAATTACGTCGTTATTTTTTTAAAAGGGCCGCTACTTGGTTTCCCTACTTTTATACCAGGCAGGCTTAGTCGTTGATATCCAAGGATTTCTACATTCTATCGCGCACCTACTGATAATACATTTGCATACGTGCTATCTGTGTTCCAAGTGCGTGTCAGCGTGCCGGGCGTGTCGTGTTCTCTCGTTTAAGCGGCGGGGGCAAAAATAGAGCCGGCGGGGAGCGCAGAAATTTAAAAGCTCCTCGCAGACGGTACGCGGATACGTGAACTTTCGATAGTCAGCCATTGACCTTTAAAGTTCGAATTTTTAACCACTCCGGGCTCTCAGGAATCTTCTAACAATGGTGTATCGTAACAATGTGTAACGTATGTTGAGACAAGGTTATAAATAAAAGCGTCGGAACCTTCGGTTGTATTTCATTACGAATTGAATTACGGTTGATCGGTTCTGGTTTTAAGCACTGGTAGTATTGGTATTTGAAGAGCTTAATAAACCATAGCCACGATAAGTTAGAAATACATAATAAAGAATTTAAAAATGCGATAGAACGTTTCATATTTAATCGAGTTTTATCGTTTTCGTTTTTTTTTTTCATTTACCTAAATGTTTTCAGGGAAGAATGAAGTGCCTTAAATTTGTTCACCTTGTTACCCTGGAAAATCGATGTAAAGATCTAACTCCGCATGTGCATAGCCATGAAAAAATTCGAGAATTGCATAATGACAAAATTAATAAGATTCCTTTTAATTAAATAAAATGATTACGACTACGTTTTAAATGTCTTTAAACAATCAAGTATCTAACTAAACACTTTACATTAATATAAACTCGGATTATCTCGTAAAAAAATCTGTTAAAACACCTCAACCTTCAAACGTCGAATACGTAACCCTTCAGTTTTTCTGCCTGACATATTTTTTATTTAGTAATATACGAGTTATGATTAAGAACCCACTTTTATCAGTGGATCCTAAGCTAAGTGCCTTCAGCAATCGACGCAAAAAATCAAAGGGATATATGACGAAATCGTGGGAGGCAAAACGATTGGGTTTCTAGTTTCTGACTATCGCGGATAAATCTCGCTCCTATTAACATTCCTAACTGAGTGCAGTCCGATGTAGCTAATCGCCGATACGCATTGCGCGTGCAACAGTTGGGACGCGACGCGTGGCTGCCTTATCGATAATTATATGGTTCGCCAATAACGAATACATTAACCCTTTGCGGTTCTGCGTCGAGTATGGCTCGACACATCCTATGCTTCGCTGTCGATGCTTCGAAATGATCGTGGACCAGAACCAAATTAACTCTCCGCTGATTTTCTATCTCCAGCCACCAGGAATGCGTGCTTAAGAAATTCTTCCGCCTGTCTATCGCCTATAATTTAGTATTGCTCGAATGGAAGTCGATCAAATTACTTCGCTCCTAAAAGGATAATCATTCGTCGCTCGAGCTTTTAGCTTTAACACTAGAACTACCAAAAAAGGTCAAAATGACTGGTCAGTAGCTTCTTTAAAAAATCGTAGTATTTTATAACGAGGTATTTTTTGAGATTTTCCATGATTTTCATGCAGTATTTAGATCATCATTTTGATTTACTGAAATTTTCTTTTACTCTCCCCTTTTTTTTTTAAGATACATGTGGTGTTCTATATATGCCCAGAAAGTGGCTGGTAGTTCTAGTGTTAAAATTCGTAGATCTCGCGTGAATCTCGATTCATCTCGAATCGATCACGAAAAATCGAGCGATCGAGTATACTGAGTGTGTACATTCCTGTTTATACGTCAAAGCGATTAGTGGCGTTGCACGCATTAACATGCAGCTTATGATAAGGCATACACACTTGAAAACGTGACGTCACCTCAGAGGTAATGGATTATTTTTGTACAGTCGTAAGATAGAGATAACTTTTTCATCGCGCTATCAAGGTTTTGAAGTACTACAAACAAATACATGGAAACTTAGAAGAGATGTAATTTCATGCACGCTCATGCATCGTGTATTACAATACAACTCGAAGATTCGTTATCTTAAGAGCATCAACCGCACGAAATCTACATATATAACACAAGCGTCGAAAAATCCTCGCATATTTACAAATACCAGCAATACATTTCGCAGATACTCCTCAAACGCACATTTACAAATACCAGCGATATATCTCGCAAATACCTGTACCTTCATTTACACGATCATTAGATCCTTTAACAAGTGTCGCGTACAATAATCGCGCGAAGCAAGGAAAATCGATCTCGACGAACGAGTGCTTATCAATGGCTGAATAAAAACAGGCGGTGTGTCGAGAAACTCGCGCGCGCTTTTCGTTTGAACTTGTTCCGGATTCTCGTGGAGGACACGTACGTGAAGCGCACACGGTGGCGCACCGTGTGGTGTCCCTGATATCGGTACAAATATGGTGCGATCGGCCGGACACATGCGCGCATCGAAAGCGTCCGACTGGTCGCGAGCCGCATCCGATGCACATGCACGCGCATAGGCGATTAGTTAATGGGGAAGAATGTTAATCAGAGGCATGCGACGGCGCAAATATTTTGAGCGCGAGTAATAGGATCGCGAAACACGCTCCAGTAACGGATTCGTGAGTGGATTACGCAGCTCTGAATTCCGCGCTGCGACGGCGGTGGTCGTCTGTCCAAAGGAATTTCGTTTTTTTTTTCGCGACACTCCGGTGTTGGAATTAGCGGCGCTGGCTGGACGAAACCCTTATTTGTGTTTATCGATGGGAAGAGATCGATTTTAAGGAAATACCAAAAAATGGCGCAGAATAATTAGGAACCTTACTTATGTTTATCAATAGAAACAGGTCGATTTTAGGAAATGTATATCAAAAAATAGCGCAGAATAATGAGGAAGCTTATTTATGTTTATCGATGGGAAAAGATTGATTTGAGAAAATGTATGTCAAAAAATGGTGCAGAATAATGAGGAAGTTTATTTATGTTTATCAATGGGAAGAGATCGATTTTAAGAAATGAATACCAAAAATGGCGCGGAATAATGAAGAAGCTGTTAATTTTTGTCATAAGCAAAGTGTTCATAGCAAGTTGAGACTACATTCATAAGAACTGAATATGTATCGCACAATTTTAAAGAAATACTGATGTTTTTATTCCCTAGACGTCTTTTCGTGCGTATATATTTTTACGAGATTGAATTCCAAGTTTCGTCGAGCCTCGATCGAAACACTGTGTAACATTAAGCAACTAAGAATCATAGCGATGAATACATTGTATACGAGATGCGTATCCTCTTCTTCGTGTTACTTCGCGCAGAAAAATATTTCAAACGGTATCCCACGTTGAAAAGCTATCACAGTATAAACTCTACTCCTTCGAATTCAATAAAACATAATATATATGTAATTCAAAGCATCTACATAATCGATTAAAATAAATCGAGTCGGTTAATTCTCTTATACGCGTGTCTCGAACTCAGCTGCGAACATCTGAAGATTGTTGACCTTGGACGATTAAACTACGAGAATGAAACCGTTTAAATACTGAACAGTACTACTAGAGAATCAACATAATATTTCAACGATTAAGACTCGACCAACAGAACAGCGATTACTGCCGTGTTTAGGTATTTCATTTATTCCAGTCATATGCGACAATAAAGCTCCGTAACGGGATAACGTGGAGGGATACATTTCGCGGATTGAAACACGTTTAGTCGTAAAAACCGTAGGAATTCCCTTGGCCGATACACGGTAGCTTAAGAAGCACGCGAGAGGCACCGTCGCGCTCGTTGGCCATTTTCAGGTGTAAAACAGAGGAGCGGGTCGCGCTCCTTGGCACTCAAACGGTTAATGTCTTGCACATCTAAAGAATGCGTACCTCGAGGATTTTTTAGCCGCGGGAATCTTGTTTTACTCGCTAAGAAAAGGAACTACGATGGCGTGGCGGATCAAGGCTCGGACTTCAATGTCGTATACGGGTTCAAACCGGAGTCATGTTTTTAGGATCTGTATATATATAATCTGGAATTTGAATCTGTAAGTTTAATTAAGCTCCTATTCGTTTTTCATTGTTGATTTTTTATATATACGATAGAGATAAGGATATGGAATTTGCTTGGAGCGATTGATTTCGAAAATGTACATTCATTATCATTCTCGTCTTTTGTTTTATTCATAACAGAGTGATATTTCTATTAACTTATAGTTTCTCTTAATTAAAGTGTATTAATAAACAAGCTTTTTAACTTATTTTATTTTTAATATTATATTTAATTTAATTATTTTTAATAATAAATTTTATCAAATATTTATGCTGATTATAATAGACAAATGCTCAATTCTAAACTTACTACAGTCTTAAAAAATGATATTCAAAAAAGTATATTTAATATTCTACATACTCTGCATATATCCATTGTTGAACAATTCAAAGTATCTCAGAACCTCCACAAACCTGGTAAAATAAGTGTCCGTCTTTGATTATTTTTCGTCCAGAAAACTCCTCGTTCCCCATAAAAATAAATCTTGAAAAGCAAAGATCGAAGTCTTGGTCAAACTCTAATCGTGACTTTCTTTCGAATCACTTTGGCTCTCGAAAGGGTGAGTAGAAGAAGGGGTAGTGCAAATTGGGGATTGGCACGGGATGCGAATGCGCGAACAGATATTTGCACCTCGATCCGCGCTTTATTTGCTTTGCGCGCCGCTTCTCGAAGCATCAACCGCCTCGCAGACGCGGCTCAGCCGGACTGGAATTTCTTTCCTCGCGCATGTCGATGCACGTCCCGAGGCTAAGATACGCAACCGCTCGCGCTTCGATCGCACGATGCGAGATCGGTACCGATTCCAATATCAAAACCGGGAGCATCGCCATTTAATCAAAATAAAATGAAGCTCATCAAATATTATTTAACCTCATATATATTATTTAATTTAATTCTCACACGCAAATGTCGATCTCGTCGACTGAACTCTAAGTTCAGAAGACCGCATGAAGAATTAGTTAATCTAAAACCATATCTTGTGCTGTTATAACAAATTTGATAACATCTGAATATTGATACGTCGACTGCATTCGGGTTGATTTTTACAAATACTTAAAATTCACTTGACTAAGAATTAGAATTACTGATGCGTAGAGAAAATTTTAGGAAGAAATAGGGGTAGTCACAGTTTATAGTAAGATCAAGGTAATCTTGACTACATCTGCAAGTGATTATTTTGACTATATCGATGTCGAGTTGTGTATTAAGAGTCGCTTTTTCGAGTATTCGTAAGCTCAACCCTCGCGCGACTTTAAGAATGGGAATCGCGGATACAAAGAGAAGGCCAAGAACAAATTGGAGACACCACTTACGGTAGGATGAAGCCCGCCTTACCATAACTCAGCATTAATACGTCCACTATAACGATGCCGATTCGAGTATTAAAACTCGCTTTCCTCGATTTATCGAAGACTTAAAACCAGCATGGCTGTAAGAACGATTACAGCGAAATATTAACGAGTCAAGCTGAAACTCACCATGGCAAATGGAAATTCAAATTCGTCTTTACAATGTAACACACATCGACGCATGTCGCTTCTGCAAACCATCGATACTCGAAAGAGAATCTCAACGACACTTCTTACATTCACGAAGGGGGAAAAAAAACTATACCAGCACCAGGTGAGAAAATCGATATAACACCACGACAAGAGGAAACACCCTGAATATAAAAACGATCCGCTCCCAGTTTCTTCACGACGCTCACGTATCGCCGTTAAAAACACCTTAACGGTGTCTATCTCGAAAATATACAGAAAGGCCGGAATAAATCTCGGCCGATCGACGCGAGGCTCGGGCGTACCTGGTTCCAGGAGTTCCATGAGCTATTCCACATTCACGACGGCCTGCAGCCGCCCCCTCGGCTTCGTGCGAAAACCGTCTGGCGAGTTACGAGGCGTCGATCACTGGAAAGTCGATGACTCGATACCAAAATCCGCGCGTAACCGTAGACGCGAGCGGTGGTCCATGCTGGATCTCCAGGGGGATTATCCGGATTCGAGAGGGAGAGAGAGAGGAGAGAGAAAAAGAAGTAATGTCGCCGGACACTCGAGGCGCGGAGGGATGGTGGAGGAAGGTACGCGAAGAGGACTCGTTCTTACTGGCGAGAAGGCGCTCGTAAGACTGGACGACATTGCTCGTCGAGGCCAGCTTCCGCGGTTAGCACCGGCGTCGGCCGCTCGCACGAGAGAAGGGATAAAACCTTGTTGGCCACTCCGCGGTACGTGCGGCCACGCTTTTGGCCTTACGCTCGGGATTAGTGTCTCCGGAGGTGGAGGGCGTACCGGATATGCTGGGAAATTATCGCGTTTGTTCCTTCGGCTTTCTTCGGCATCGAGCGCCGGGGATCCTAATCGTTTAACCCTTAACACTGTTTCTACCACGCGCGGCCAAATGACCGGTCAGTGATTTCTTTGAAAATTTGTTGAACCTTCGAGGCGAGGTCACTTTTGGGATTTTTCATGATTTTATGACAGAGTACGGATCGATAAATTAATCCATCGAGATTTTTCCTTCGTCCTCTTTTTCTTTAAGGATATATTTGGTACGCTGCCTGGAAAATGGCTGGTAGGAATGGTGTTAAATACTTGAACTTTCGAATTTGATACCGGACTTTTAAATCGAATTGTACCACTTGCGATCGGTTGAGTTTTTAATATTTGGCTGAATATACTATGGTATAATGATCTTTTGGAGAAAACTTAAAGAAATAAGCGTCAGCCGTCGAAATTGTTCGAATCGTGTCACATTTTGTTTTCCCGCTGTATTGTCATATGTCTAGAAAAAGTTTAGCGGAATAAATCCTTGACGCATTTTGTTTTTTTGAAAAATAAAAATACTTTTGAGGTAAGGTGAGTATCGTATTTTTATTATCATATAATTATTTTCAGCAAGGCCCTGTTTTGATCGAAGAAAAGCTTAAAGTATCCAAATTGACACCTGCTTTCTTTTCGAAATAAATACGTAAAACATGTATCGTGATTTTTTAAAATTATTTTTCTCTTTATATGGGTACTGCGATGAATACATTGATATTATTCTTAATTTATTTTCGAAAATCAGGCTTTTAAAGGTCAACGCATTAACCCCTTCACAAAATAATTAATAATTTTTTTATAAATCTCTATAATAATTCCATGTCTTTTCTTGTTATACATTTTGCATAAAATTTCCATATACGTAGCGATGCACTTTCAGAGGTTTTCCATTATTCCACTGTGATACGTGAAACATCAAATAGATTTATGTACTTTCTACTACGTACCTCTTTCGTTTCAACGACATTTACAGTACATCTGCACGCTTCAACATAATAGCCCACGGTTGTAATATCGAAAGGCTAATTTCCGATAACGGAGGATTCGCGGCCAGTCACGAATACCGATGGCGCGTTCCCCCCAAAGCGAGCTGATTAATCTTGCGGAATGTGTCAACGATGCGAAGTGCCTGACTCAAGCCGTGGATACACACGTCAGACACTGCGGCGCTCGAAAGCGAAAGGAGGGAGAATTCGCTAGCCTGGAAATATCGTGGGACGACCACCGGAAGACGTTCTCCCGCCTCGATTATTAGTAATACTAGAGCCACGAAGGCGGTGGAAATAATGGGGCTTTCTTGGAAAAGGTACCCCAAATTCATGAGGCCACGTATTACGAGATTCTCCATCATTATGCTGCATAATATGTACGTTTAAACGCATATTGCGTCCAACGATTCTAGTATCGAAGAATGAAAGATTCGCGCATTGATTTGAATCGTGTACTTTTAAGCAGATACCTTTGATGTGAAGATCAAAAGTAAATATGAGAATTTATAGATGTAATGAAAAAAAATGTGTACGATTCGAAGTTTTGGTCCTCTTATAGAAAAAAGTGTATATACGAAGGAGGATCAAAAATATTTCATAGTTGTTACTATATGGGTAAAGTTACTAGATCTCATTGGTCTAGATAAAAGGGATAGATACGTGTTAGTGTAAAGATATCCGCGCTCACTTGTCGCTGGAACTGTCTTAATTATTCAACATTATCCGCTTGAGAAGGAACACTTTCTTTGTGAACACACGACGGTAGATCGAAGATATATACCACGCGAAACGAGTTTATATAACACAACTTTTAATTAACGATACGTTGCAGCTAATGCCTAGGTAGATTAATAGCGCGTGACTTAAGCCAAAACACGTAGCTTACTGCTGGTGCTCGAGATAAGAGAATATCGGAAGTATCGGTTCCTTTTTTTTAAAAGCAATACCATTTGTTTGAAGCTAAAGGCAGCATTCTCGCGTTATTTGCACAATTCATTTTCAACCTTCGTACGGACGTGCCTGAGTATAAAATTAAATCCTGCCCACAATAATCGAGAGGAAGCTTAAAAACTTATCTCCAACTCTCGCAGAGCGGTGGCTCAAATGTCGCGCAGAATGAAATCCCCTTCATAATAAAGTACGAAAAGGAAAAATATGAAAACCGAATCCCAAACTGCACAAAAGTGCAATAAAAACGTACAATCCCAAATCTCGCTCGCAGTAAACGATGAAAATATATCAAACCTGTTTTCTGACTTTCGCACGGTCAGGTTCAAATATTCCAGGAAATCAAATCCTGCTCACAGTGGCTCGAAAAATGTGAAAACCACTTTCTGCTATCCACAAAATCGCGCTCAACTTTAACATCGATTCAAACCACGCTTATAACGAGTCGTGACAAAATGTCGACCTAGTAAATCGTGGAGCAGTCGTTAGGGACTCTCCGTAAGTGATGGTCATTCCTGAACAGCCGCAATGCCGGCATACACGAGAAATAGAAAAGGTCTAGGAGCGGGCCAAATTCAAGGACGCGCCAACCCTCTCGCTTTGTTCCCGACGCACTTTTGTGCAAACCTACTCCCTCTGGCGCACCCATTCGGGCGCGATAACCGCGCGTAATCCATTCAAATTGCAGCCGTGGATTACGTCATTATGCATACCTCCCCCCCGATTGGCCGCTGTCGCGCAACGGTGGGCGCACTTTCTTCTCCGAATACCTACGGTAGAATGAAAGACAGAAAACAAAAAGAAAGACTTCGGATTTCGCTACGTACATTAAAGGCAACTCGTCCTTGACGCGAAGATCCGAATCGTGTCTTACGTCATGTATGGGAAAGAAAGAAAGAGAGAGAGAGAGAGAGAGAGAGAGAGAGAGAGAGAGAGCAGGGTACCTTGTAGCTCGATTATTAATTGTTATTTTTATCTCCTCTAATGGCGTCCTTTATTTCTTCGCTGGAGTGTGTCACCGAATGCGGCGCCTTGACGCAGACATATAGCTCCGTGGAGGAAACGTATTCAGCGGTACGGCACGAGAAGAACTCGGGACGTTAATTGCCGATTCTCCTCGCGACAAACGCATGCAATTCCGCGTGCCTAATTGGACCCCTCGGGGCCGTTTTGTCCATCGAAGATTACGGAGTCGAGAGCGCTGGGTGGGGAGGGCTTTTGAAATCTTAAGAAAAATCGAGGTGTTTCGAGGTTGGAAAAGGGAAGGGAATCGGCGAAATTGTGGTGGATCCTCGGGTGGAAGTAATTTATAGACTTAAATGGCCTTTTTGTGTGGCCTGAGCGTCTGTAATCCGCGGCGACACTAGAGTCACGTTCCGTTTGCGCGCTTTGTTCTGAATCGCTCATAGTCTCTTTCCAGATTCGCAGATTGTGGGACATTAAAGCGCTACTCGTTGGGTCGTCGAATTGCGCGTTGCTCGCGTCCAGCAGTCTTCTTTTATCCGCGAAGGCTTGCGATTGCACAGAATGAGAGGCTAAAGTGTTCGTAGAAATCGCAGAAGCAACTTCGCTGCAGAGAATTCTTCTGTCGACGATGGAACTTTAGCTCATCGTTATTATCCATCGTGATAATTTGATTATAAGGCGTGATGCTATTATTTATCTTGCTCGATAAATTATGATTTATAAGATTTATTAGCAGTATTTAGCGGTATGTAGGTATGAATACTGCTCGTCGAGACAGCTACGGTTATAATAATTTCATTATATGGTAAAAGCATTAATAGTTGCTACTGTATCACTACCCGACGCTTTTTCAAAGAAAGTAAATAAAAAAACCACAAGCTGCGATACATCAAACCTTATTAGTCTATATAGTGTCGTTTTTTCGCGGATTTATTATAAAATACTGCGCATAGCCCATAATTTAAAAATATCACAGCGATCGAGTATCGATTATTACGATTTTTGCATATTTTCTTATATAAATCGCCAAGGATTCAAAATACACATTAGAAACTCTTAACCTCCTTGCTCGTGAGATATTCACACAATTCATGACGCGGTAGATTGACTTTTTCACACGCAATGTCGTTCTGCCGCCTAAAATTTAGCTGCACCACAAGCAGATGAGGAGAAATCAAAAGTGTGAAAAGCCACTGCTCGATAAGATCACATTATGATTTGTATAAATTCCTTAAAGTCTCAACTACTGGTACCTTTGCCTTATTTCACTCGATCACAAGAATTCCCCCTTCAGGAATAATTCTGGCGGGGCAATCCTGAAATGGATAACAGACAATGGCATCGAAATGATCCCATAAAACGTCGGTCTATTCATCGATTCGCCGCAGACGTTGCGTTCCTCCTTGCGCTTTTCATTGAACGTGGACCGCGATTTTTCGAGGCATCGGCTGGCGCGCAAGTGAGTTCAAATGGCCCCGCTAAGTGGTCAATTTTCAGGCATCGTGCAAGTACGACTCTGCGGCTGTAATTCGCTTGACTCGGCGCGATCATTCGGCGTCTGCGGTGCCGGCGGCTGAATTTAAAAAAGCCGATTGTCTTCCTTGGATAGCCGAGTCTTGAAAAGTGGGTCGTAACTCAATACGACGAACTGCGTTGAAGGGTTAAGATCAAATTGCAGATCTACGAGCGACCTCGAGGCGAGTATGTATGCGCCTTACCTGTTACCGGCAAAGCCGCTCTTTCGCGCAGCGATGATAAAACAATATTGATCTATTAATAAATGGAAAGTCGCTCCTTCGCGCAGCAGTGATAAAACAATATCGATGTATTAATAAATAGAAAGTCGCACTTTCCTTTGACACAGACTGCTATGAAATGGTGATATGGGATCGACAGAAAGTGTTTTCGATTTTTAAATCGTACTCGATTCGGATTTTGCTGATAAGGACTGGAAGATTTATGATCGCGGAATTGAGGATCTGTTAAGAAGATGGCAAAAGATCGTCGAACAAAGTGGAGAACACATCCTTGATTAAACTTTATTCTTTATAGAAAAGTATGAGTTTCATTTCACACTAGAAAACCAAAATTACTTGCTTACCAAGTCGATAATATGAGCGATAATTAAAAATCCTTGATTTCTCAATCAAGCTCGATTATCCAACCAGGATAGCAAAGAATGTTTTATTTATTACCGCGAGCACATTTTTCTTCCTCCAGTACAGCGTTTCCGGAATCATCATCCGTGAAACGCGGATATTCTCTACAAAGTGAACAACCGCTTCCTAAAAACGATCCATATCATAATTTGCGAATAAATATCAGCTTTTCCCTCAACCTTTCAGTTTACTCCTTCGTTTTACTCGTGTGCAGCTTCACCCAGCCCACAAAATATCCTAGTTGCGAGAACATATTAAAGTTCTCATCGTCTCTCCCCCCCGAAGAAAACTTTGGGAAACTCCGTTCTGGTAAAACGCGACTCTTATTACGTAGCATCGAGGGTGTTCGCGCGTGGGCGTTCCCTTTGTATGCAGCTCACAGTCGGCCGCGTCGAGATTACGTATGTCCGGTTCAAAGTTCGATAAGGGAGCACGGCCGATTCTCGTTAATTGCGAAATCCATTTTTGCCGGCCAATCTCACACTCTGATTCACGCGTTACATCACAATATCAACGGGAGGCCTTTCTACCTTTTCCACGGGTTTTATGCCCCGACCGCAGCCCGCGGCCGAGTGTGTCGTGAATGTCGAGGAAAGAAGAAGAAGAAAAAAGAAGGAGTCCCGAGATACGAGAGGGAGATCGCGTTACTTTGAGGCCCGGCCCCAGAGCCAAATGGCCATTCGTCACGTTTAACTTCTGGCACTTTGCACTTTGGCGACTCTCGCGAAGGATATCTGGCGGCTTTAATTCCACGGTCCCTTCCACTTATGGGAGCCAATCCGGGGGCGCGTGACCGGGACGAATACGAGGTCCGTCCCTTCTTTAAAACGGGACGTTGGCAGGACCGCTTTAAAATTTCACCTCCGGACTTTATCTTAGATCCAAATGGCGCTTCTAACGCTGCGCGTTCTCACGGTGGATGAGCGGTCCAAGGCTCGAGGAGGCCACGATCTTGGAATTGGGCGCATAAGGCAGAAATGCTCCGAATAAAGAGGAAAGATACGGGATATCTGTGTGATAATGACGCGTATATTCAGAATGGAAACGTGTATAGAGGGTTTTTGGAGGAGGTCTCGATCTTGGAATTGGGCATGTAAGGCAGAAATCCTCCGAATAAGAAAAGATACAGAGTAATATATATATAATAATAATAATGTATATGTACAGAATGAAAACGTGTATACGGGGTTTTTTCGATCTTGCGAATAATATGGACAAATTAGTGGAAGAGAGAAGAGAATTTAGTTGTTTAAGATTTATTCGCTTTCGAATAAAGCTATACTGACGTTTTGTATACTTTTAAATATGCGTACATTTTCACGCAATTTAATTATATATATCTGAAGCATATCGTTGTGGTGTTCGAATTGTCATTATGATTTTTGAAATTAGGCACTGAGAAAGAAATGTCGAATAATTTCTTAATAATAAGTTTCTAATAATACATAATAACAGTCATAACGAGCAAATCCGTGCACTTATACTACTACTCTCTCTGATCTCCTGGAGTTAAAGTTCTGTCGACAAGGCGAACATTCGCGCGTGGATCCCAGTTATCCAATGGTTCGATTCCTTCATACACCTTTCTCTCATATACCATTCTTCTCTACCTTAATTCTCTAATTTCTATTTATTTTTTATTCAAATTTCTATATATTTATTTATTTCTGTTTACTCCTTTAATAATTCAAGCCACACAACCGTCGCCAAAATTATTCTCCACACACAAACCTCGGTCTCGTCCACTGAACTTTAACTCCAGGAGATCAGATCAGATTTGCTCGCTATGACCATTATCGTGCGTTACACATTCTTCCTTTCGTCCAGAAGAATGACCAAAAGGTGGGCAAGAAAGCGTTCGAAATTTCACGCTTCCACAATGACACGCTCGGTTTTTGCGAGCGCTGACCGATAAGATCGACACGGGGATACGCAATACCGCCGAAGCGATGAGCGCGTAATATTTGCCAATCGCTTATTTACCAACCATTACCCGCTAATGTACCTCTTCGTCGATTCTAGCCGCAAAAAAGGCTCGCAGGTACAACACCTACGCTCCCGATATTTCGATCGCGAGATAATGAGGCGTTAAGTAAGGAGGCATTTAATCGGATTGCGAAACTTTGATCTGGGCAACGGTTCGCGCTACCTGAGTCATCGGCCACCGTTGCTTAATTTCTTAGCAGCCACCTTGCGGTATATCTAATTGAAGTCTTACGTAACAATGCCGTTTCCCACATTAACCCAGGACTTGATTTATTCTCGTAAAAGGTAATGCACGCTAAACCAGGTTATTCTACCTGGACTTTTCGATACTCCTCCCAAGATCTGTGGAGTGAGTGGTGATCGCTAGGGGATAAATGATTTCTGAACAGCGGTGAATACATGGATCGTGCATTCGCATGTTGCTTCGTTTATTATAATAGTAAATCGGAGGACAATACCTTTACATTGCTGTTATTATTTAAATATGTCACGTCTCCAAAGATTTTGCTTCATAAGCACAGGGTGAAATTTTACTGTATTTAAATTTAATTTAATAGGGATGATACTGTATTATAGGTAATATTGATTTTTATTTTTTCTGTGTTATTGACAATTTTGATTTGATTCAAACAATTTTTTTATTCACTTTATTTAGTTTTTATTTTATTTTATTCTTTATTACCGATAATTTCATGAACTTTTTATCATTCTTATCGATACACGTCATTTATGGTTTTATGTAATCAACTTGTATTTGAGCAAAGCACGTTACAGAGATTTTCGGTTATTTCTCGTAAATACGACGTGTCGTAGCGTTCGGCCTTCCACCGTGAAAATCCGGATTCTGATTTCACCCATCACTTCTGGATTTCTCTTCGCGATAATGTATATCCTACGTCTCCGTAGTTGAAAACCGGACACAAAAGCGGCTCCTGAGCGAAGTGACTTAAGCTATCTATGTCAAAGATGAAACGAAAGATTAACGTTAGAACCACCAAACCGGTCAATATAACAGATTAGTCGTGCGTGAGAAAAATTACACAACTTTTCGTCGGTGTATCTTCGAAGATTTCCCAAGTTTTACTACAGCACATTAGGTCATTCTATTTATCTATCGGCCATTTGTTCACCTCTATTCTTCTTTTTTTAAAGATCTACTTATATGTAGTGCACGTAAGCGCGCCAGAAAATGACTAGTAGTTTTAAGCTAGTGTCAACCGAAATAAACGCCAAACCAAATAAATTAAATGAATATTAACCTACTGTTGAATGAAAGAAATACTAAGAAGTATATAATGTTCATCACGTGAACCTTTGATATATCATTACATAGATGCACAATTATATGACCTGCATCGATCAAGTTACACAAACAAACAGTTCAGTCAATTAAATCAGAATCGTGAATAAAATTAAACAGGCATAATACTGACTTTCCATATTTTTCATTCCAACTCTAACTTAATCAACCAAAAAGTTAATTTTTATAAATCGTGCAACACATGTCATATAATTATACATATATTTTCCATCAAATCATCGTTTTATCTGTTCGCTTTCGATCGAAATACCGTCACGCGTCAGGCGACCAGCGTGTCACGATGCCCAACTGGCATAAAGGCGAAGGGGCAGAGGCGACGCACGCGTTTTCCATACCCGTTCCAGCGAGCATCGTCGCGAGAAATTTCACTGGCGTACCTTCTTCCTCCTGTCCCTCGAATCCCGCGTTTCTAAGCCGTTTCTCCGACATAAATTCGCCTTCCAAGACTTATCTCCCGTCCCAGGACGGCCGAGCGGATGATGGAGCTTACGCGGCGTATTCCAAAACCGCTTCCAGCTCGCGTCCTCGACTGACTTCTCGAGTATTTGATACGGTGCCTGCGCGCCAGCATATTTTTGCCGCTACGCCGGCTAGACGGAGGAATATTCCCCCCGGTCAGAAATCAGATTCCAGAATGCGGAAACATCGTACATCGTGCGCAGTGGCGGATTAACCCTCCGCGCTAGGAAATGGTTTATCCGTTTGGCGCCGCGCGGTTCGTGATGGGACTCGAGCTGCGTTTCGAATTGCAGGGCAGAGGATTGGAGGATTTAAAAAAAAATTTTGTCGAAATACACTGGAAGATGCGCATTCTTTGTTTAATCTGTACTCGGATTTTTAGATTATTTATGCCTGGTGTAAGTCTTGTTTTTAAAAAAGGTTTGGAAGTTTAATTTTATATTGCTCATCTTGCATAAAATTGGATCGACTTGTAACGCTATTGTGTGATTATAGGAGGTTAATATACCTGATGAGGGCGCATAACGGAGTTGAAACGTTGTAAGCTACTTGTGGGCTCTTTATTTCCATGCATTGTATCTAATATCGTTTGTTGCTCACAAAGACCAATTGTTTAACGTATATACTTATATAATTAGCGAGCAAGAAGATTGTTAGGAGCAAATAGATTTTTTTTAAGACTTATTCCGTAATGATGGTATGGAGATAATATGGTCAAGAATCAGATTCTGTGAAGGGATTTCTTAAATGGTGGATTATTCGTCCGCGGATGAAAAAAGTACGTACGTTTCGATCTTGTTCATTCACATTGCGGTTTATATACACGTTGCACATTAAAATCTATGAAGAACGAGCAAAGTGATTTTCGAAGATCCATTCTCAATAATCATAAATAAAAAAAACGGCTGAGTTCATTGATCAATATGCACGATCATTGACAATTCGTGGGAAGTAATATAACGCATTGAACAATATTCCATACACGATCGCACGAACGACTTATGAATTATAACTGCCAATTCATTCAGAGGCTATATTTAAAAGTTAAAAAAACCTGCCAGGTAATACACTCGCACTCCACATAGTTTTGCAATAATCCACTACAAGCTGTACAGCCAATGCACTAGACTAAATGACTAAAGCATTAGACTATATACAGACTAAATGCAAAACATTTCTGCCGATATCATCGAGCAAACACCGACATTTCAACGCGCAGCACGAAAAACCCTGATATACCCTGAGAAATACTATCGCTTCACTGATAATACCCGTCATCGTTATTTCGATTGATCAACGAAATCGATGTAACTTCACGATAGCTTTCTCCTTTGCCAAGATCATCGCAATTCGGAGATTCCATAAGTCCCTTGCGCCAGCACGATAATCCGCCACTGATCGAGCGCAACCAAAATGCACAGTGCTTCGCGACGACGACGCTTGCAAAGCGGCCAGGAAGCGAATCTCGCACCTCCGAGAATCTTATCCAATTACCTTTTTACCCAAAACTGGTATCCGCCGTTTCCCCGTGGGCCGGCCGGAAAAAATACCGCCGCGGGAAAAAGCGATATACGCCAGAAGAGAAACGAATGTCGCCCCTGGCACATACATATCGGTTCAATGGCATTCGTCGCCCAGCCGTTTGCCCGCTTTTTATTCCGCCTCGCCTCCTGCGCTCACTTCCTTATTCCCCGTTGACTTTCTTAACCCTCCGCGTCGAGCACGGCTCGACATATCGTACCTCTTGGCCCCTCGACGATCCTCCAACCTTCGCGAAAGAAACTCTCGCTTACTTTTCGATGAGAAATACTTAAAACACTCAATATCGTGGAAAACTTGTCTATATAAATTATTTTTTTTTAGTATTTTTAAGTTTGTATTTTAGTATTATAAATGTCTATATAAATACTTTATTTTTAGTGTTTTTTGGTATCAGATGTGGGTGATTGAAGAAGGAATTGCGTGAAATATATAATCGATGTGTTGGTATTTTGAGGAAAGTAGTGGTATGGTTGTATAGTATAGGAGGAATGAATTGAAATTGTATAGGACACTTCGATGACGATCAGTTTTATTCGCGTGCAGTTGCGTAGCGCTTTGCTTACGATTTAAAATGAGTTACGGAGAAAAGTCGACGTTTACGGATATAAGCTTGCATAGATTTGTTCTATATTAAGCGATGTGGAAAGAGAATTTGTTCCTCGTAGCCTTCTATCGTGGTTAAGTATTATAATTATGTTCATTGCTGTTAAATCACGACGCGGATCTTTTTCGATGCTTTGTGCTTCCGGTTGTTCCTTTCGCCATTTGCGAGAAAGGAAAATTTGCTGTTATAAAAATACATAACTGCTCTGACAAATACAATTAATTCTACCCATATATATGTCGCTTATAAAAATAACATTGCGTTAATTTCTATAAAATATTTATATATACGCGCTTTCACGATTTTCACAAAATTTCACGATTTTTTCACGATTTTAACAAAATCCTCGAAAATAGATAAAAGTCTTAGCAAAAAAAGAAATAGATAAAAATACCAAACTTCTCAGGAGTACCTTGAGACACAGAAATTCTCCGCTTCGTTGCAGAATATACACAAACTTTAAAACCTCCTCTAGCTTTTTTTTTCATCAATTTTCTCTTCTCAACGAGGCATATCTTTATGAACAGCACCAATTCGATCCGTAAGAGATTAATCGCGTTCATGGGCCGGCCGAGGAACGGCCACGCAATGCGACTAGGAGCCTCGAAGAAGCAATCGCGGATTCCAGGAAATTTTGGGTACGACGAGTATTTACGACTGACCTCGCGCAAGAGACGATCTCGCGAGCCGCATTCCTGGCCGTAACGCTCCGACCTAGAGCGATTATGCCCGTAACTTTTGTCCAGGCGCGCCGTCGAGAAAATCCCAGCGGAGAAATATGTGCGGAATGAAAATCGTGACTCCCCTGCGCCCAGAAGATAGTGCCCCGCTCTTTGTTCCCCTTTGCCTCGCGGACCGGCACGAGGTGTTCATTACTGGTTCGAGGCGAGTTCGTGACACGTCAGGGGTATCTCAATGTGAAGTTCGCAACACGATCGAGGGCGAATTCTTGCGGACTTTCACCGTGGCGAAGGACATGCTATCCTCGCAAACCGCCGGGTATTTGCGGCTTTAACACCATTGTTACGAGGCGAACAGATCGGCACGATCGAGTGGGCGACCGTCGGCCGTTAGTCTGGCATTTTGACTCTGCTCGGAGGATACTGTGAGCCAGTGGTTCTTAGCCTGGGGTGCGCGTGCACCCCTGAGAGTGCGAGAGAGCATTTGGAAGGGTGGGAGAGTGATTTTTCGAGGGAGCGCAAGAGCTCATTTGACAAGGAGCGATTTTTCGAGGGAGAGCAGGAGCTTATTTTCAAATTCAAGAGGACGTTGACCATTAAAAGGGTTAAGAACCGCTGCTTTAAGCGATTGCGCGCCAGGGAAACCGATAAAAGTAGCGCTTCGCGTTTCGATCGAATATCGAAAGAATGGATATACGTTTAACACTAAATCTACCGAATTGGAGAAAATGCGCGGTCATTCGTTCTTTAGAAAAATTGCTGTGCTACGTAGTCAAGCATTCTCTGAGATTTATCATGATTTTACAGAAGAATATGAATCCTGTTCTTTAAGAATATACATGGTGCACATAAATATGTCCAGAAACAGTGTTAAGCATATACGTAATATACATGAATATTAATTTGTTCAGAAAGTCGCTCATAGATTTAACTTCGGTATATAGAAACAAGAAAAACCTTGAGGTTACGCACACATCACTGTGCACCTGCAGAAAAGATCCGTGCGTCGAAAGGAAGAATAAAAATTGCGCGAGGGCGATAATCGCGATACCCTCGAGTAGAAACGGGGACAACCTCAAGCGCGATATCCATCGGCAGCGAATCTTACTCGCGATAATGACACATCTCCATATCGCGTAACGCGGATTCGCGTACGTATATTCGCGCATTGCGTCGAGCGATGCACATCTCCTCGATGGCAACAGAACAGAGGGCTGCTCACCTTTGTTAAGTTTCGCACTCTGCGCTTCGGTGATGTCGGCGATCTGGCTCACGGTGCGCACCTCCTCATTCCGTGCTGGAAAAAAACACAAGAGGGAACGATCCTCGATTAAGCAGTCCCTCGAGCAAGGAAAGTACGCGAATCGATCAAATTCTTAGGCGATTCCGATCGCGGTGGGGCGCGCGGAATCGCGGGGATGACATTTCAATTAAGAAAAATTAACGAGTGGGAGGACATCGTAAAGCGAGGAACGTACACAAAGGGACCAGCGATAATGAATCGTGGTAATAGCTCGCTGCCAGTGGACACAGCTGCACGGTTGACTCCAGTTGACCCTTGCTTATTAAACATCGGATACACCGAGCTAAGCCAGCGCGACACACGTCAAATGTCCGTGCGTGTACGAGATTAAACCTCCCTCCGAGGGGCACGTAATTCGCGATAGACGCGTTTCCGTGTCTCCAGCCGCCTCTCGTTCGAGCAATAAACCGCGCGAAATACGGCGAAAAGGCGAAACGGCCAGCTGCCCACGAGAGGCCTTGCCAGTGGACTTTAGCCCCGATCGATATCGCGATAACGATTCTGGCACATTTTTATCTAAAGCGAGGAATCTGTCCTCGTGAGACTACGAAATCCTTTAAGGTCTCGGTCTGGATTGTGTTCGTTTAAAAGCCTGAAATCTAGCTGGCTCATGCGTGCAGCCGTTGACTATTTTTAATCGAGGTTTGGTTTAGATCTCGATAATCTGATGATGCTAATTCGGATTAGTGACCTTGAAGGGAGAATTACTTGGATATGAGCAGTGGATCCCTTCTACGATTTTGGAAAGATATATACTGAATTCTGTTTTTGTACGAACTTCTTTTACATGATTTTGATTTAACATCGATTAGGAAAAAAATTTAGTTTACTTTTTACAGGACTTATTTTGATTTAACACGATGGACCAAAATTCTAGGAAGAAAATTTTGCTTTGCTTTTACTTTTATAACCGCGACATTGGAGATATTTTTTTTACGTGTATTCTTCGAGAACGTATCTATCGTGTAAAAATAGAATTAGGTGTACTTGGATATAAGCAGCTATGTAACTGTGGTTGAAAAATTATCACATTATACATCGTGCCTCAACTGACTATGTTTATTATCTTATTTTATTACGCGTTTTGACCTAGTTTTCTGTACTACGATACTATCTTCTCACTTCTGTTTTCTTCACCATAATCACTTCCTTATCTCTTGCTACAATTATATCCTTTTACTCGTCTAGCTTTACATTTTGAAAATGGCCCCACACCACAGGATTAAAACCTCGATAAAGAATGGTGTTATTACTTTGCCCTCGATCGAAAACCATTAACTCCTGCTTACATTCAAGGGCGCTCGAGCGTATCCTCGTATCAATGTAATAATTGAATTGGGACAAAGTGCGTTAACGAAACGTTGCTTTGAAGCGATCGTGTTTTAAAGAGCGCTAAACGATTCTTTGTTGCGAACGTTGCATCGCCAGTTCCGATTGGAGCAATCGTGCTCGATGCCAGAGGAGATTATCCGCGAAGGGAAATTCGTGATCGGTCTTCGAACAACCCGTTAAAGGCTTCCGGTTTCACGGCCGCAGGCATTGATCCCTAATCGCGTAACGAGTTCGCTCGCGATTAATCGAAACGTTGGTTCAAGGTTAACCAATGGAGACACTGGGCTATGGACAAGTACCAGAGTCGTTTGATTTTGACTGGAATAACCAGCGTGCAATGATGTAATCGAAAGAGAAAGCACGATTCGAGCTCCGTTGTCTCCCCCCTTGGAACAAAACACTTCAATGGCGAGAACACGTTTCATTTTTCTCCTTACGACAAATGTACTTACAGGCGACACTCGACTTTCGCACATTCTACTTTCGCATAATTCGCGCGTTTTAAAAAATTCAAGCTTTTTAAGCCTTTGCGGTGGGATGTTCAGGGGACATCGGATTTTAGCAAGCAGATTACAATGTCGTTTCGTTCAAGAGATAAAATAGTCTGTCTTGCATTAGTGCGTGCGCCAACGTGTTGCGTGTTTTGCTAATTTACTTGTTTATGCTTGAATATTTCACCCTTATAAATCGATAAGTACGAATAAGAAACGGAGAAACTGTAGTGTAAATACGAAAAAAAGAAATCAAAGCTCAGACTAAATAAATAAAAAGGAAAAAGAAATCAAAAGCTAAGGAAGAAGGAAATAATTGAACGTTTTGAAAACTCTGAATCTTTCAAAAAGAAAAGATCACGAAAGAAAAACACCCAAGTTTATAAAAAGAAAAAAAAACACCGGAAAGCATTTAAACACGCCTCTACCTTCATTAAGTATACATATCGATAAATAAATACCTCAAAACGCATTTTTTGGCGCATACTTCTTCACATCCCTCTCCTTTCGAACCCACTGTACAATATACACCAAATACACGTACCCATTCGACGCACAGACACATCGCCCATAAACCAACGCGGCCAAAATCAAGGAGTACGACAAATGATTATCAACCATAACTCCAGTACAGCATATCCTTATTGACAATCCCCCATCATACTTAGACACCAACGCACACTCCGTTATGTTCCTTTATATCTTAATCACTCCCCTTCGAACTTAATCACCCTTCCCAGTGGCAAGACATCCATCGTAATTACCATCCACCTATACATCGATCCTCCTCTGGCGAGGGGGAATCCATAAACGCGGCGTCCTACCGCCAAGTTCAAGCCAAGGCATCAATTTCGGCGCTGGGCTTTTAAGGAAATTTCATCGGGCATCGCCGACCTCATCTCTCGATACATTCCACGATCCGTGGCCACCTTCGATCCTCACGGATTTCGATTTCTCCGCATACGCGGAGGCAGGCAAGGCCCCGAAAAGAAGTCGGACACTTTCCATCTGCGGGCATATTTCGAATAACTGGACGGCAAGGGGGCCTCGACGAAAGGGTCCGGCGGGAAGTTGACATTAAGGGCTACGCTGTGGGCACCGTGAAGAAGGAGGAGAGGAGGGGAGGGGAAGAAGAGGAGGAGGAAAGGGGAGCTGCAGAGCCCGACGAGGAGCGGAAAAAGCGGAGCGAGGAGGAGCGAGTCGGAAGGAAGGCGGGAGAGAGGAGGGGTCGAAAGAGAGAAAAGGGAGCAACGGAAAATAAGAGGAGTCGTTCGTTCTCCTCTCTCGAGCCGAGAGGTTGGGAGCGGGTGGCCTTGAGCAGGTCATCACCTCCGACTGCGGTGGTGATGCTGCCCGCGCTGGACCATCTTAACTTCTTCTTGCCCCCTCGAATCCTTCTCCTCTCCGCTCGCCACGTCCCACCTCCGTCCTCGGACCCTGCGCACCTTTTCCTTCCTTCCTTCGCTATCCCCCCCCCCCTCTCTCACTCTCTACCTTTTCTCCTCGTCGTTGCCAGCTCCTCTCTCAGTCCCATCGCGGAACCCTCCTACAGGCTCTTTACACTTTTCTACCCGGCCTCCGCTCCGCTGCGGAACAATCCGTCCGCGCTAACTCCGTGGCGGATTCACGACTGGGCGAGGATGACGTTACCGAGAAGCGGAGGAGAGATATTTTCGAGCGCGTTCGTGGGTTCGCGAGTTTATGGAAAGGGAGCTGCTGGTAATTAAGGGATACAAAGAAAGGCCGCTTCTTGCTGCTTGTATTTGGATTTGAGGAGCGTGTGTTTCAAGGAAAGGATATTGGGGTGAAAGGGGAAATGTTGATGGATCGATATGATCGTCCATGTGTCATGAATTGCGAAAGATGATCGAAGGTATGCGGTTATAAATATGATTTTTGAAGACAGGAGTTATTTTGGTAATCCTAGTGTTCGTGCGGTTTGATTTAGGTTTGAGGATGGGATACTTCTGGTGCCCGTCGAGAAAGATCTTTTTCAATTCATGCCTGATTTATATTTATATATAACGTTCTTCGTGAAACAAGTATTCGAATCCTGCAGAAGCAAGGCAAGTCTCATTGTCGAAAGTACGAGGAACGTAACTTCGCGAAAAACCGAGGAACAACGAGCGCGAACCCCAGGCCTCGAATTCCAGTTATCGAGTTTCACGAAATGCCTGTAACAACGGTAAGCCCCGAGGTTCGAAAATAATCGCACCTCCGGTTAGCGAGTCGCTACTCGCAGAGTCAACGATCCCCAATTTTCGAAGAGAGCAAATCCTCGTTAACACGTCCGCGCACACAAATCTCGTGCGAAGAACAAATTCTACCCCCCCCCCCCCCACCCTCGCCACAACCGCCAAGACGCACGCGACCTTTCCAAAAGGGAAGAATCTCCCGGGTGTTAATTTCGCAATATCCTCCTCGAAGCAACCCTCGTGCTTCGAGTCGTCCAGCACGAAGAGGACGATCCTCGTCTCCTGGCCGCGGAGGAGAGCCGCGCAAATTGAGTTTGACAAAGTGGACCGGCACGAACCGCCCTTTGGAGAAGCGGTGTAATGATCGGCGCGTGGCATGCGCTGCGTGAAGCCGAAATGACGGTGGCGCGTATGACGCGCCGTGCGTCGGCACGCAGCGCGACCCTCCGCGTCCTTTCCTCAAATACCCAGCGCTTCGTGGCTCGGTTTCCGGGTTATTAGCTCCTCCACCAGGGCCCCCGTATCCCCTCCCTCCTCCAGCAGGCTCGCCAAACGATCGCCTGGACGCGCGGAATTTATCGCGGGTCCCGTCACGAAATACGACTCGGTCGGTAATTTGTCCGGGACTCTTGGTTCGTGTCGCCGCTGCCGAGAGGAATCACGCAAATTGAGTTTGACAAAGTGGATCGGCCGGAACGCCCTTTCCAGGATGTAATGATCGACGCGTGGCGGCGCGAGGGCCCGCGGTCTTGCCACGCGTCTCCCCGCTTTCCAGCGGGAGAAAGAAAAGACGGGATGGGGGAGAGCGCGCATCCTGAACGGAAGATTGCGCAGGATGTGCGCGCCGCGTCTCGTCTTAGGCGCCCGAGCGTTTTGCTTAAACGGCGCGCGCTCGTAAAATGTGATTATCGGTGTCATCGACGACACGTCGATCACACCGCGGATCGTTCGTGTTCGTGATCAGGAGGCGATGAGAGAGACGTGGGGCATGTTGAAGACGCGTTGCTAGGCGGTGCGATAATGTGACTGATTTTATGGGGGATGTTAAAGTCGATGCGTTATTATAAATGGAATGTACACCTGGATATTTATTTTTAGCTTATATCTATCTGTGATTGGATTTTTTTAACACTAAACCTACCAATGCGGTTGAAATGATCGGTCAGTCGTTTTTTTTTAAGAAAAATTGAAGTACTTTTCTATGATTCTAGTGCGGAGTGTGAATCATTCTATCGATCCATTGACATCTCTTTTTAATAGGCTTTTTCTTGAAGAATATACGTGGTATATATAAATATCTTTGAAAAGTGACTCGTAGGTTTAGTGTTAAACAACTACTATCCGAGTTGTATTATAGTTTTATTGTACACTGCTGTTTTGGTGACAGGAAACTCGATGTAAGCAATAATGTTGTTTGATTAACGTACTCATATCAAACTACTATGGATGGATTCAGAATTTTGTCACAAAGCTCATAATTCAAGTTTCACCCATTATATCTGAAGCCTTATGCAATTTACAAGCGCTACTGTTCGTCGTTCCAAAGTCTATGGCAGGGGTTCTCCACTCCTTTATATTTCGTTTAATACACCACCCCTAAATTTGTTATATTCTGTATTCGTATGTATTCCACTTATATATTCCATCAAATTCTATCGATTCCTTTCCAAATTCCCTTTCAATCCTTTTCAGATTTTCTTGAGAATATCTAATCTATGATAAGCAATACAGGCTTAGGCTTGACGAACGAGGCAGAAAACGGTTTAAGTAGCTACGCAGCAAGACCTGGAGAAAAACAGCGCGATGTAGTTTCGGTTAAAATCGGCGAACGGTCAAAAAGGACTAGCCGGTGCAGCGATCTAAGTGAATGAGAAAGATAAACATAATAATTACGGTAAATTGCGGCCTGCCGGTGAAAACGGCATCTTGGTGAGCCAGTAAATTCCCGGTAAGGAATGGAGCCGGCATAGTTCACGCGTATGATCGTCATTTGCGTAAGAATCGGTGGTATGAACGCGGTTAGTCCGTTTTACGTGCCGGTAATGCCACCGTCGAGAGGATTAAAATATCCTTTCACGCACAGACGATACGTTAAATGCTCCATTACAAAATCAGGCGCTTCTTAACGCTTAATTGGATGAGTTTTACTCGCAACAACTTGTGAAAAGTTGCAGCAAAAAAAAATCCAAGTACAGTCTTATATAAAAAGGAATTCGTGTAAATGTTTGCAAGGAATTAAGAAAAAAAATTCGATGTATTTTGCTGATATAGTGATTAAGGTACAAAATAATATTCTTGGGCAAAGGAGAAAATTATTTTAAAGTTTAGAATGTGACTGGGATTTTTTAACGACAGACCATCCTTTTAAAGTTTTTGTTTTCTCAGATGTACGCTCCATCTAATGGAGTTTAGAATTATGAATACTTTCTAAGCTCGAATCTCTACTATTTACTAATGTTATTCGAAATTTCATTGTTTTAAGAGAATGAACTGGAGATAGAGTTAGTTTATACCGACAATAACCGCCTCTAATGATAAAACCTGACAAATTGCTATTCTTCACATTCCAAAATCCTTCGTGCATTGTAAAAAATAATGAAAGAACGAATCGCGATTTATTGAAATCTTTGAAAAAGTGTTAAATGGTAGAGGATTGCCAAGTATCGGCAATTTAAAAGACATTTCATAAAGGTTCTGATCATTTGCAAACACTTGTTTAGTCAAATTTCTCCTATACGTTTAATAGCTCACACGCCTGTGAACCCAACGATCTTGCAGAACTAAACTGTAAAGTAATCAGCACGATGTTTATTACCCACTATGATTCATTGCGAAATATGGCACATTACGCACGCTTATTTTCCTTTACCCGCATTATTATGCCAATGTTTTGTCTAGTTTCGAGGCGAGAAAATTACTTAGCTTTCTTGCCGGTATAATTACAATGCAATCTAAATTTCGATTACAATATTCCTCTGGAAATTGCGTACCCCAGATGCGATCAATCTTTTCCGATCCAAAGATATTTCTTGCGTTAACATTACGCGGATCTCCATTAATCAGCCATACATATATATCCATCCTTAAATAATAAAAAAAATTATATATTTATATCCTTAAACAATTTCATCCGTATAAATTTTTAAGTGAGCAAGATAAACAAGTCATAGTCTAACAAAAAGCTTCAGTTATAGTCTTACAAATACTTTCAGTCATAATCTAACAAAAAAAAAAGTAAAAAGATCGCGAAACGAAAGTGCGATAAAGCTTGATTTGATTTTTGCGAAAGCTCGATTGGAAAATTCGGTACAACCGGCACACGGCCGGCCGGAAGTGCAGCACCAGACGTGTGGGTCGGCACTCTTAGGCGATACTATAAATTGCTCTAATCTTATGGCCAGTAATAGGCGTATCCACTCTCGCGGCCGCGATATGTGATTAGAGGTGGGAAGGCACGTACACATCGCATGGGAGACGGCGCGTGCAGTTAAGAACGTTTTGAGCTTTTTGCGGCCGATGCCAGATCACAAGCGCAACGCGCTACAGGATTTGACGTAGCAAAGCCTCGTTTTCCCATCCTCGAAGCCGCTAAATTCCTGGAAATTCGTGCATCCATACCAGCGGGATTTCACAGGCTTTAGCAATGGTGGATTTTTAGACCAACTATCCGAGGGCTTTAACCCACTGACTGCAGATCGTTCCAGACTCGCGGATGCGATCGCTGGGGACTGAATACTTTTTCTCGAAATTGGAATTCGAATTTAAATCCTCTTCGTTTATACAAGAACTAAATATTCTTCCTTGTTTATTTTTCGTTTTACATCTAGTTATCTTGTTATTTATGTTGTTTTTTTTAGATTTTAAAGCAAATGACGGTGGAATATGTTTGTGCGTATTTTGTATTTAATTATTGTGATCCGCGTCTAAATGTGACATTTGATCTAAGCCACTGTTGTCTCTTGTAGAAAATTATTTAAATCTACTGCAAATTTTTAAGGTATCACGGGTACAAATATTAATATAAAAGTGATGTGTAGCACAAGTATGATATTGCGATATGCTAATCCAATGACAGCAATTATAGTTTCTGCGAGTGCTGGATATATAAAGGTTTTCCACATTAAATTTACACTTTCGCAAAAATAATTCACACGTTTGCAAGAGGAATTCCATTTGCAAACGACTGAATTTGTTTTGCGAAAAGTTGAATTCGATTTGCAAACGGGTAAATTTGTTTTGCAAAAGGGCGAATTTAATTTGAAAAAATCTGTACGATAGAAACAATTGTCGAACGCATCGATAGCCTTCCAATCCACAGTATTGCGACACTCTAAGAGTAATTCAGTACTGTACGTTCACAGATCGACTTATTAATGACGATCGTGGCGACGACTTACGATTGGAAATTTTAATGGGCTCTTGCGGTCTTCTTCTTCGACACTGATTTACGTCTCGATACTAAACAAACGGCCAATCTGGCATGCTGTGTAATGAGGGGCCACGCCTTATCTATTTTCTAATGTACGTGCAGTCGGTTTAATGCAGTTCCACGATATAATACCGCGAAATGAGGAAGCGCAGTAAAATTACCAGGCGTAACACGGTCAGGGCGAGAATTCCTCTGGCAATTATTAGCTCATCATTAATTAGTTCGGAATCAATTACAACGTACGAGTCGGGCTGTTATTCGGATAATTATAGGATCTTACGATCGGAAGATACACGATTTACGAGCGTGTAATAAGATTAACTCGTAATACGCAACTATCGCGCGAGAGTACCAATATGTGTTACTTTGATGCTTCGCGCAAACAGCCTTTTCGATCGTGGGAAGTCGATGGGAACTTTTGCCAGCAAGGCTGCTTTGTAATTTCATGGAAAATACCGTCCTCGCCCAGCACGAAACTCGCCGTGGCTAATAGGAAGGATTTAAATACAATGATCATGAAATCAAACGATGCGCAGCCCGGCTTTCGATGGAAAAGAAAGTTCGCGAATTATACATTTTGAGTCGGAAGATAACCGATTTCCCCTTTGTTAACTCATAATGGTTAATTTATCAAGCGCCAATGAGCGCGTATGTAAATTTTGTTGACTCATGTACGATTATCGGCCTGCCTACTATCGATATATTACTCACGTTTCAAGTCGAATCGCCCACGAGCGTTCGGCGAATGTACAATGAATCGAAACAATTAAACGTTATAGTTAGAAAAAGAGTATCGAGCGTATAATCTCATCATACGATACAATATCGATTTATGCGATTAAATCAAGGTATCAGTGTCCCTTAATTTAATATAGGTGTAAGAGAACTTAAACGATACTCAGCACGCCAAAGCTGCGTGCAAGACTTTATTGTTAATATTTGCTCACGTTAATAACACGTCTTTCGTACTTCCTTGCTAATGCTTATATTTGCTTACGTTAATTATTCACGTTTTCCAGATTTCTGCAAATAACTACTTTGCAACACGTGATACATCTCTGAACAAGCAAATTCATCGCAACAAGGTACCATTAATAAAACCTCTGTGAAACTTCTCTTCTGTCATGAGACATGCTTCCGGAGAAAAATGTTTGAAGGGATAAACGAGTGTCGAAAGTTTGGAAAGAATCGAGCCAGGCCACGATAAGATCGTGGATCTGCGAGGCGTTGCAGGAGAAACTGCCAGTACAATAACAAACTCTCTCGATCGTTGCTAGGGGACTAACAGAGTGTATCTACCAGTCACACCGACTGACTAGTTGGCGCCTGCCCCGATAAACCTACCCACGATCCAAGCTGGCGCACGTCTCTGTACCGTGCGTGAATTTAACATGAACGCACGCTTACCCATGCACGCACGCGCCCACGGGATGCGCTCGATGAATGAGCTAATTGTGCTTTCAGCGGCGCGAACTCTGCTATCTCCTTCCTCTTAACCCTTTGCGGTCCCATGTCGTGTACGTCCCGACATCGTATTCTTCTGCTACTCGAGGCCTCGCGGCAATCGTGAACGAGATATACTCTCGATTGCTGTTCTATTCGCAATGCGGGCACGCGCGTCTACGTCGTGCATTCCGGGGTTACTTCGCTTCCTCTTAACCCCTTGACACAGTAATAAAACGGAATTTGATGCGTTCGAACAGTACTATTATGTTTAACAAGTTTCATGTCGCGTGTGGGTGTACATACTGCGCGCTGAATTTTTTATTTCGGATATTTAGAATTGTCGAATACTGCTTTCAATGTGGTTCTTTCCGATTTGCTGATTTCTGGATGCAAGTTTGTTATTGGTACTGTTGAGAAGATGAGAAGGTGGGGCATATTGAACATCGTGAACAAACCAGAACCGACGCACGAGTCGAGCAACTGAGTAATGTAATAATATACTGCACGGCGTCCGCCGAAAACAACTCTTGACGAGTTAGACTTGTCAGTCTACAGTGGCACATGAAATGAATTACGACCCTAACTCATCATTGCGTGTCAAGGGGTTAATCTTTGGCTGTTGTATTTTGAGTACAGCTTGATATTCTATTATTTGCTATTCGACGCTTCATACGGGTCGCGGACCAAATAAACTCTCGATTGTTTCTTTGTCTCCAGTTATGAATCTTTTACAGCACCCTTGATTTTCCTCCGTCTATCGTAAAATTACACTTAACAGAAAATTGCGATGTAAAACATATTGATATTATAGTTCGTAATAAATCAACACTAAAACTATTGAATCAGTCACGACAATTGATCAGAAAAACCATTCATATATAAACTGCACAACTTGAGTATGATACATTTTCTGAGATTCTTCAGCACGTAGATCGTTATATCGAGCTGTTAACATTTCTTTTTTGCGCTCTCTCTTCTTTAAACGTGATATACTAAGGTACATATATCAAAAACTATAAAGTCAATGAACAAAGAAAAAAAACGCGAGAAGCGAGAGATCACGAGGATTAGCGCGAACGCATGACGATGCGCATCCGGATGATCAAAGAAAAATCGCATGATTCATCGCAGTTTTCGCGATCGATGATTTTTATTGCGCCATCGCGGCTCCAGGAACGATGAGATGGGGAAGGAGAGCCTCGATCCCGGCTGGACGTGTACTAATGCAAACTACTTCGAGGGAAATGCAGCCTATTTCTCGAAGGAACGGCCAACCGAGTAGAAGAGGTCGGCAAATACTTCGAGGCAGGTGTAGCCCATCTGCAATGCCAGCTGCATCCTACGAAGCCCCTAGCGTGGTCTACCCTTGAGATTCGAGAAATATCGTGTACACGCCGGTGCAGCAGCTGCCCGGTTTTCCTGTGGGTGGCGATCAGTGAAAGTCGGACTCCTTGGCCAACCGAGGATGCGAATTCCATTTGGATAATGACACCTCGACCACGGTTTTTGTCTCTTAAAGACGAATATCAAGATGATTTATGGCAAGAAGCGTGGTATTGCCGCAATACTGAGTCGTTTAATAAGTTCGCGGAGCGTCGTCTATTCGTCAACGTAGAATTAAAACTTCGACGTCATTTTGATATTTCAGATTTTATAAGAGGCTCACTAAAATTTAGGTATTTTTGGGAATATTTTAAATAATAGTATTTTGAGTAATAGAAATTTTAAATATAGAAACAATAGAAATATGTTTGAATACGACTTTGTCAGGAACATTTGTAGTTTTTTAAAGTTTTAAAGTGTTTTACATTTGAAGTAATTTTTAAACTAAATTTGTTTATTGATTATCGTTGCACGAACTTATTGGACAACTTAGTATCAAGTACTGCTTCAGAAGATTTATACAGCTGATAATCGTAATTATCGATGCCAGAGAACAATACAATTATGATAAACTAACGGCAATACGATTTACGCTCGATTCGAATTTTGATCATTGATCGATGCCGCGAAAGATTAGATACTGCTTTAGTCAAAACAGCTTCGATCATACGGTGTTGTTTGGGTCAATTCGGTTGACGTCACCGCTAAATAAGTATTTATTTTGAGCTATACTTTCGTACGCTTAGCTTCATAGAAAATGTACGACTTTGAGGTTATCGAATCGTACACTTATTCCAAACTACGAGCGATAAAGCGATATTCTCAAACGAAAATAATACATATCAATTAATTTATAGTGCAATTAAAGTTATACCAAAATTTTCCAATTTAGGATATTACTAAAAATTTCCTTCACTGCGGTAGGATTTATCACAGTTTAACTTCATAATGCACAGTCACCCTGGCTATGCGAAAAATGCTCGACGCTTTGCGTGGAAATATGCAGGCGATCAGCGTTGCGTCTCGTTGCTGAACTTTATGAACTAAAATCGTTCGAGGCGGCTGCGCAAAACTCGCGCTCGTTAAGAGATTCTACGGGGCTTCTTTCCCAAGCGTCGAGGTTTTTTCGAATTCGAGGAACCGAGAGTGGATGCCCGCGATCCGGGAGAGATTCTTTTTTTACCGGGGAAGCTGCATCGCAGCGCGGTGCATGTTTCTCTAATGTCCAACATCCTGCTACATAAAACCACGTCGCGTTGCTCTTGCTCATCGCGGCAATTCGTCCAATCTCGAAACTAAATCTGCAAATTGATCCTAATGCCGAACGCCCGGATTTTCTCCATCCTACATCGTAACTTTGGTCCGGTCATTACGGATTATCGATCGACATTTTTTGCCGCACTTCACGCGCTCCTTCCTTGTGCTTCCAACGTGCGGCAATAATTTTCCGACTAATCGTGGCTGCACATTTACCATGGAAAAACGGATGATTCGAGGAATTAGAGATTGGACCTTCAAATTCACGGGGGTAATTATCAAAGCCGCCGGTTTGGGACGCTCTAATCTCCATTAGCGCCGATCAAGTTTATCGCTCGCCAAGAATTTTCGTAATGCACGAAGAGAAGGCGTTGGCACGATATAATCGATCGTTGCGCGAAATGTCTTTGTGCCTCGCTCCAGCCGATTAGCGCGACTAATTCGTTCTGTATCGTCGCTGGAATGGACATTTGGGACGCCTAGGTGTCAACACAGTGGAGATAAATATTTTGGAGATAGCTTTCGTACGAGATACGACTCGATTTAGGTATGAATATCCTGCTAGTGATCTTCCTTTACCATCTATTCAGCGATCAATATTTAACCAGTCGACTGGGTTCGACGCGCATTCGCGTGAATCGAGAGCTTTTTTACTTCTTTCTATTACTTTTAAAAACGTAATCCTTACGTATATTGTTTCACTTTTCTCGTAAAATTTATGATAGAAACATTTCGACGTGTATACTCGTTATTGATTTTAATCACGCATCCCCTGTAAATTCATTTTGTCTAACCCTTTATTACTTTGCCAATCGATAATACTTTGCTAATTAAATCGTTTGGCCCCTTATTATTATCATTAATCCCCTTATCAATTTTGTTGCATATTTATACGCAACGAGCGATTGCGCTTGAAGCCAAGTGCAAGCACGCGGCAACTCAATACGACGAATAAATAAAAATATTCAAAGCAATGCACAGAAAAGTACCATATACCAGGCGTATAGTCAAATACCTTCTTATCCGAATTCTATGCCCGCGTAGCTCCTCCCAGTTTCCTCGACGCACAAACACCAAGTTCACTCGTATCGAAGAAAGTCACTCGCAGAAAACCCGAAGTCCAAATCCGGCGACGCACGTGTGCGTGCGTGGATGATCCCTCTTTGAGCACGAGCCGGAGCAAGCGAACCGTGCCTCGTTATCTCCTTCCCCGGGCGTTACGTTTATTTTTAAACGTAAAACGATAATTTTCGGCGATTATTAGTTCCTTATCGCGGTGATTTTCTCGGCTACTTTCGCCGCACGGGTCGAAGGTCGGCAGACGCGCGACTCGGCTCGCCAGGAGTGCCCCCAAGAGCTCAACCGCGGCCACGCGGAAATTTTGGGAAAAATCGGAGAACCGCTGCTCCTCCCTAGATCCTCGACCTCATCCTTATATTCTCTTCGACGATGTCTCGAAGCTCAAAGCGGTCGACGTGGGGGGCGCGAAACTTCCGTGGGATCTATTTTGACAAGCCTGACGCGCGAGCAACGTTTTGTCTTGAGCGCCGACGAGAGACTGGCGAACGCCTTTCTGGCTCCGGCCGGGACATCACCGGCATCCCTTTCCACCAATGACGGGGCCGGTCTCTTTGGTGGACTCGAGGAGAGACCGAAGTACCTTTACCCCCGATAGGTTACCTTCGAGTTAACTCGCCGGTGTCGTGCACTGGCCGTGCAGAAAAGTACGCCCAATTCTGTTTTTACACCAACTTCTTTTATAGGGTTTTGATTTAACAGGAATTAGGAATAAAATTGAATTCTCTTTTTACAGGACTCAATTTGATTTAACACGATCGAGCTAGATTTTAAGGAGAATATTTTGCTTCAGTTTTATTTTCATAACTTTGAGTTAATTCGGCGGTGTTAGCCATACGTTGACTGTGCCGAAAATTATTGTCGATTTTATAGTATGCTATACTTAATATTTTAATTGTAAAGAAAATCGGCGCTAGAAAACAAATTACACATTTCTTTCTTAGTTATATTATAAGAAAGTAAGATGTAGAAGAGAAGAATATTTTCTACTGTGGATTGTGGAACTTTCTGGGTATTCTTGAGATGGACGAAAGTTTATTTAGTCTCGATAAGTTACATTCGAATTAATTTGACGGTGTCGCATGCGTTAGTCGTGTCGAGAAGAAATGTCATTCTGATTACACCTTAAACTAATTGTTTTAACTTGCAAAAGGAAAAAGATGTATTCACAGCTTCGTGTATATTTGAACTAAGAAATAAATTACTCATCTCTATTACAGTGTGATAATATTGGGTGTGAAAAACGAGAATCATTTTTGTAGACAGTAGTATCGTACTTTCTCCATCCACTCGAGGGATTTCCGCATAAATTTGCACTGAGAAATGAGTTCCTTGTATTTATTATTGCGATAGTAGTATTAGACGTGAGAAATGAGATAAACACGAAGCTATCGCATTAGCTTCTTCAGAAAGTATTCTTTCCATTGTAAAATTATAGGTACAATGTATAGGCGAAACTTCTGCTCGAAGAAGAGGCTCGCAAGCGCGTGAATAACGTGTGCAAAACTTACATTATATTGTAATACAAAAAATCTATTGTCCGCAATTGTTATTCGACTTGTGTTATTTTACGATCATATTCTTATTATTGTTATTATTCCAACAAAGCTTCTAACAAGCAAAATAAGGGTTTCGAACTTCGACTCTTCATTCAAGCACAACCATATTTCTGATCATAAAAGTACTCGAAAGAATTCTACATAACACCTAAACTACAGAAATATACAATCGTTTCGCATAAAAAATCAGCGATACCTAAGAAAATATTCTAACGAACAAACACAATGCTGTGATAGTAACAAATGTTTGGAGAATAGACAAACCTTCCCTTCTAAATCACGTAATCAGCATAACAGTGTAATGTATATAATACAAAGTAAGACAGTGCCATCAGCCGTGTAATACACCAAATAAACCCATTATATCCTTCAAGAGGTATTATTTAATACGAGAAATCGCATTATCCCAACTCCAAGTTCCATGCCTATAAATTCGAGCGTCCTTCGACGAGGACTCCGCACTTGCACGATAGTCCTGCACAGTGGGTAAATTGGGTTCTCAATGGCGGCTTTTCTCGTGCAAATGCCACTTTAACGATGAACACGTGAGCCGAGCGTGGCGTGACCATCGAACGCCGGCCTATCGAGCTCCGTGGAAAAAGTCCTGCGCCAGTTTCCCCGCCGTAATTCTCCGGGTCGTAAGTGTTTTGGATGGATTTCGAGTTCTCCTCGATGTACTTGCGGAGACTCTTCCCTCTCTCCAGCCGCATTTCTTTCGCGCCAGCCCCGTCATCGTACGGTGCGAAACTCGAGATCGAAAGGCCGATAATCAATTTGGAGGGCAGCGATGAGTCGCGGACAATGCAAGGCTAACCGTCGGTGCGAATTTGTGCGAATTTGAATAGCGCATCCACGTAGGGAATATGTATTCTTATTTTCGAGAGTCGAGGGAAATAATCTGTGATGCAGTACAATTCTTGGACTGTTCTGCGAGAGTCGACGAATCACTGGTACGTGAGTGATATTATAAGCTAAAAATTGATTTATTATCTAATTTTATTAGGACTGGTATGAGGAAAATACTTGTATTTTATTTACTGTTTGCCTTTTGATATTGTAGGGGGTATAAAGTGTTATAAGAAGCCTTAATTTTGGTAAAGTTCGTAAATCTGATTTAAGATTGTGATAATTTGTGTAGTTTGATATAATGCATATTAAAAACGACAATACCTCAATTATTTGAGCCACGCACTAGCGACTGGGGACTTTATAGTCACAACGACACTCACAGTATCGTTCTGTCGATTGAAATTCATCTTCCAATAAAACCAAATGCAGTATTAAACATGTTATTAACAAGCGTCACATTTAAGTGCTCGTTAATGACCAATATAATTCGCACCAGTTGTTATAATAGATGTACAATCAAGTGGCCACGGCGATCGGTGCCGAAAATCAGAAGAAGAAAGAAAATAATCGCCTGTCGACCATCCATCGGTCTGACGATGATTTTCATTACTGAGCATGCGCGCGCCCGAAAAATCCCGCGTTTCGGAGGGAAACGGATTTAACCTCCTTCACCGCGGAAAGTCGACGCTCCGTGTAACTCGTTGAATCGTCTCGTAGAAACCGCTTTTCTTCAAGATTTTTCTAAATCAGGTGCAAAATACGTCGCGAATCTAATACGCGAGCATCGTAAAAACAGTGGTGACGTCGAAAGGACGAAGATCGACGACTAGAAATATGAATATCGTCGCCGTGAAAGGAGTTGGACATCGATCGTTGATTTTGGACGATGATAAGCATGAACATGAGGTATGTCTTTTCAATATTGAAAGATCATGATGTGAACTATGTTCAGAATAAACATAAGAAAATGCGCAGACCGTGCAAAAAATGAAATATAAACGGTTATGGTATGAGCCTCTGGGAGCTCGCTAAAAAGAACATTATCGTAGATGTTGAAAATGACTTAAGATCGTGTACTCAAAGCATATTGAAGAAAACTAAATTCAAATCTCGCTTATCTCTGAAATTTTCCATGTGATATATGTATCGAAGTTCCACGTACTTGGAATATATTTAAAAATAATAGGACCGTGACAATATAACCTTAGCGGTCGGTATTATAAATTCAACGAACAAACAAACCTTCAAGACAAACTGCAAACGACTTAGGAACAATGAAGAGACTTCATGGAAGAAGAAATTGTATCGATCGTGGATTCTTCGCGGTTAATGATGGAAAGAGGTTAAGTAAACGATGGAAGCAAAAATGTGTGAACGATTTTCGCGATAGTGACCAAAGACTGAGTGAACTCACGCGAACGAGAGGCGTGCAGCGATCGTCGCTCTAGACGAGCGACGAAGTGATCGATGTGGTGGAAATGTGATTTCGCTGCATGGGACACAAGAGAGTAGTTCTCTGCAAAGTCATTAGGGTACTCGATGATGTGGACGTACGATTGCTGAAGAATTGCGTCCGCCCTTTGAGAGGAGAAAGGAGAAGTGGCGCAAAGCTTTTTTAGAGGATCACACCGGGACGCAGTCGTCTTTGGTAAGTGCATTAAAACTGCTCCTTAATATCCCTTGCCTCGCGCCTAATTCCTCTTGTCTTCTGAGCGATGTGATTTATCGCCTAGAGTAATGCAGATTGAGTAAAGTAGCAGTTAAGAAGCTATAAATATAGAATCTGCAAGACAATCTATAGTAATAAAATATTATAATTAAATACTCTATTAAAAACTTGGTCAAACATTGCTGCTTTTTATATGACTGATTTTTTTTTGATGAACTGGACTGAATTTTTGCAATTGGAAATTTGTTTGTAGCTCGTAGCATTTTTAAACGGTATTTAAGATAACGTGGTATTACAGTATTGTTCGTTAAAGCTTTCTTTCGACACCCATAATCTATTGTAAGACAGCATTGCTTTGTCCACGAAAAGACGCAAACCAGGTGCAAATAGTGGTCAAAGATGAAAAACTATATCCAGCATCGTTACACCTTGCGTGGTTGAATTTTCATCATTTATCCACCAAAACCGTGCTTTTCATAAGCATCAAACCCAAGCATTCACCAACCTCACGCAAAAAAAAGACAATAGCGTTAACGAAAAATGCATTAACTATATACATTTCGACTTCTCGTTACTGCGATTATATAACAGCATATGGTCGACATTTTTTTCCGAACCTTGAAAGGGAACGTATTTTGGAACAAAGCGGAATCGCGAGACATAATGCCCGCAATAGAGCAACGTTGAAAAAAAAGGCTCTAGTCCCTCAGCCGCCACTCGAGCCGGCGCACTAAATTAAGGTGGCGGCTAAGCGTCGCCTCTCGAGTGTAAAGGGTTAATATGCATTCCCGGAAATTCCGAACGCCCCGCAAAAACGGTACTCGGTTCGTTGAGCGACATAACTGCACGTCCCTGGCTGGATTTGAGCGTCACTGATGGCCGTTTCGCCATAAGGCGGTGGAGTCGAGTGGCCGGTAAAAAAAGGAGCTTGCCGACCTTTGAGGGCTCGAATTTCCTCGGGCCAGAAGGAGCGTTTCATTTCTGCCCGGCGTGCTAAAGCGCCGGCCTCTCGAGGGCGAAGCTTGCGAAAGCTCGTCGCACGATCGGCTACCTCGCATTAGCCGCATTCCACGGCCGAGCTACGCAAATATCGTGTTCGTGGAAAAAGAATGCGCGTACTTTCCCGAGCTTGAAAGCTGGCATCTGGAAGGAATGGGAGAGTCTCCTTCGTTGGAGCGCAATGGCGACGTCCTTTTTCTTTTTTTTTTATTTACTTTCGACACCGACTCCTAAGATCCTCTTTGGCCTAGGACCTATATTGTTTACGGTGGACTTCGAAGCACTAGAGCGACAGTATATATATGGCATGGAAAAAAACCAAAGGTGATTCTCGCGAGATTCGACGTCCTTCTTCTTTTTTAATTTATTTTCAACACCGACTGGTAAGATCGTTTTTGGCCTAGGACCTATATTGTTTAAGATGGATTTCGAACCATTAGATTGACAGTATATATACCGACATGGAAAAAAACCAAAGGTGATTCGCGAGATTCGAACCCGGGTTCTTTCGCGTGGAAGTCCGAGCTTCTCTGCACTACACCACTCGCGATATCCTTTTGTACGCGTATTTTTGATTTACCCTGCTTCTCACGGAAATGATCATCGATCGATCGGTCACGTGACAAGGAGAGTGAATAAGATGTATCGAGAATGAATGAGATAAGAGCTACGGTGGTGTATCGGATAGAATCTTGCCCATCACTGATGGTTTTTCCATGTGATATGTGTACTGTAGCTCTGGTGGTTTAGAACCCACCTTAAACAGTCGGTCCTAGGCTAAATGGTCTTAGCAGTCGGTGTTGAAAATGAATTAAAAAAGAAAAGGATAAGATAAAGCGGTTTAAGCGTTGAACATTGAGCCATTGGCGGTGTGTATGTAAAGATGTAGCAGGAGTTTCTGTCATATCGCTTAGTACATCGACCGCTGCAGATTCACATAGTGCTCAAGAAATGAGATGATTTGTTTTGTTTCAATGAACTCTTTTTGATTAAACATTTTTGTTACGTTATTCTCTTAAATGTTTTAATCCTTTGCTGGTGTAATTTTGTTAATATTTAATATTTACTTTATATTTTATATACTCTTACGAACGTCATTTCGGCTTAACGAGTCTCCATTTATTAATAATTGACGAGGATCAATTAATTCGCGAAATGAAGTATGTCTTCTACGTTAGTTCTAAGATCTTCAATATTGAGAAATTACGTTACTAGTTTCGCACTTTGAACCACTTAGAACTTTAAAAGACATCAGCAAGACAAACTTTGGAAATAGAAACTATTTGCTCACGCAGAACAAACGCTCCGAACGCTCAATCGCTCATTTTGCTCAATTTATCTCTCGACTTTTCTGCGTTACAAAACAACATTAGCATTGCTGGTTTGAAACTATGCGAAGCAGTAGCTTCTCGGCTAATTGATATCAGCAATCAATATCAGAAATGAACTCGATAACCGCTGATAATATCTGATCACTAAATAAATCAACAAAGAGCAAAAGCTGAATGAGCGACGATTTAATGCGCGATAAAATTCGAGTACCAAATTAACAATAACGTATAACCCTTAAGCTATACAAGCGTGTTAATCGATTGTCCTCGCTTAACACATGTTTCCCCGAACAATCAACTACCACTCCATACATTACCTCTTAGGGCAATTGAAAAAATCGCTCGAGCACGATAATACCAGTTTAAATCTATTTACCAGCGTGTCTACCGCTGCACAAGCTCCAAACCGTATTCGAGCGTCGTTGCACTTGCTAAATTATGCCGATAAAATATATCCCGACCGTTGTACAAGCTCAAAACTATATTCGCAGTGGTTATACTCGAGGTATGGCGGCTCTAAAATATATCCACTGTTGTACAAGCATGGAACCGCATGCACCTCGCTTACACCTCGCGCGATGGTATAAAAGGAATCGAACGACAAATGACGGACGATCAGCGCAGTTCGGTGTGCGACTGGTCCTATGAATTGCTAAGCAAGCGGTCTTCGCAGTACCGACACGTTCGTCCGTGTTTTCGCATTATTCGCCAACATGCAACATGTTCGGATTACCGCTACGCCAGATGCGTTTACATGCACGGCGCGCATTGTGGTCCGATACCCCTGACAATGACGAACGTGACAGAAATAGTGGATGGGCCCCCGTAAATGCCGGTTCATCGTCGCCCAGGTATATATCCTCAAATTCTATCCAGAATCTCGCGCATTCCAGTTGACGATGAGTAGGCGGCGCTCAAACGGGAACGCGACTAACGGATTCGCGAATATAGATTGCTCACCTCGGGATTATCGCGTTCGAAGCATTCCCAATCGAGGAACTGGCTTCGACCTTCGCGTGAGTGCGTAATTCGAGCCGCACGCCAGGTTATGCGCCAAGCGGATACGCATAATTTTATGTCGAAACTATGTCTCAAAGGTCCAAAGTGGGAAATGGAGGAAGATCTTGGGATTAGAATTAGTGAATCGGTTGGAAAGATTCGTGCAACTTTTACTCAAACTTTTATAAACGGTGATCAATTTTTTATGCGATTTAATTTTTAAACTCATCAATTTTCCTGTATATTTAGGCGCGTAGAGTGATTTTACTTTTTTGGGAAAATTGTCTCGTCTTTATAAGGACGTGTTTTGTGCGTTTTTTCACAGCTTTCTCCGCTGTTATTGTTCTTTATTTTGTGATATGTGGAGTGTACCTATGCAAGTCCTGAGAGTAGCCAGGAGTTTTAATGTTAGGCATCTCGAGGGAAATAAGCGATGAGCTTACAACAGGATTCGCGTATCGGATTCCAGGTACCATGCACTTGAGTAATCATTCGATATTACTAGGTTGGTTAATAAGAGTGAACGCACGAATAGTTTTAATTTTTAACTGCCCGTAAAAATAATGCACGCGCAGGAATAAGTGCATGGCGAGAGCGTGGTGCGTTGATAGTGAAAAACTGAGTAAACTTCTCGATATTAGTGTCAGGGTATCAATTACAAATCTATAAATACCGTGAGTGCGTCAAAATTCCAGGTGCATATTGCGTACAGCCTTTATTAAGTCTCCAATATTGAGTCCTTTCTTTCAGTGTACCTTTAATAACGGCCTTGGCAGTTAATGCGAGCCGCTTCGCAGAAAAAGATACTTAGGCGTGGTTATGTCGTCATCGCCATTCAATATCGGCGTATCGCGATCGACGATATTACACGCTCTCGCGAAATACGTTATTTATGTTTATACCTATCCGAGTATCTATGCACTTTTCTCGGTTAAGAGTCTATAATTCACGACAACTTCCAAGCGGTGTTTAATCGATGTTTTATTAAATTTGTTATTAGAATTTTCTGCCTACGTTTCTCATGGAATTTACTCTTTATCGTTGATCGAAGAGCACAAAGGTATTGTTGTTAATCATTTCGAACATTCTCTTTCCATTTATACTATAAAATTGCACAAGAGCCAAGATCAGAATAGGAGCACAGCGCTACAATTTAAAATGGACGAAAATTATAGACCAGGCTTCGATAAACTACGCTGCACTATTTAATATAATTACGCTCCTCTCCTCAATAAATTCGTTAACACTTCATATTTCCCTGTTACACAAGCAGTGCTACTTGTACAAATACCCTCGAATTAATTTTTCAGATCGTAGAGCAGTCGTTCCCAAAGCGATCTATATCGATCTTCAGGGGTCGACTTCGACCTGCAGAAGGTCCATGTCAATAAGAAACCAAAAAATCGAGCTTTGCGGTCATAGTACACGTAACTTCCATATTATACTTACTAAACGTTCAACCATAAAACATATATTTCTCCATCAAAATATATTCCACTCTAAACCAACCCCACTAAAGTCTCATATCCGCATCAACCTCAACAACACATTCAAGTTTGCAAAAAAGCTTTGCAAAAAATAAGAAAAAAGAATTCCCAAAAATCAATATTAAAAAAACAGGTGCTTTACGCAAAACAGGAAAGATCGTACATCAACGCCACAAGAACTTTGGGGAGCTCAGTCGTGGAGCCTAAAATATTTGCTACCCACTTCTTCCCGGAACATTGTCCGGCTCTTTTTACACGGGGTTAAGACGCGCGCGCGGAATGCGAAAAGCCCTTCTCGCGGTCGTAAATCTGCGAAAAGGGCATTTAACCGAGGCACTCGAAGCCACGCGGATTTGCATCGCTTATTGAGACATCGGAAAGAAGCGGGGAGGGCGGCGAGGCCGGTTTCTTTTGTGAGGCCAGGAGGAAACAAAATGCACGCCGAGGATCCAGCTTCCCTGGCGGTCGATATCTTCATAACGGATTGCAGGCCTCCGTCCGGATTAAACGAGATGGATTCCGATGGAGCGAAAACGAGAGCCTTAATGATATCATCCCCCTTGATATGCGGCCCTTCTTGGAACCGACGTCCTCCCCCCTCACGGCCCCTTTTGTAATCCTCATGCGATCGGACGGCTCGCGCGGCCGCGGTATTCTAAGATGACCGCGACAAAGCAGAAACCGGTCAAGCACCTACCGTTTCGCGAACAAAGCCGGGGAAATTGCCGCTTAATCATTCGCACTTAATGCCGGCGTCCTTCCTCCTCTGTGTCGGCGCTGCCACTCCGTGTGTCGCGTTCGAGTTCTGCGAGCCGATGCGACAATGACGAGTTATCAGCCGCGAAAGGGGAGATGGGAGCGTGTTTTCTGCTGGTTTTCTTTTGCGTTCGAGGGGAAAAATGAATGGTCGATCGAAGATATGATCAACGCTGTGGTTAAGGCATTTAAAGGGATTATGTAAAAAGGGTATAATCGTGACAGTGTTTATTTTTTTTTTGTCGTTGTAAGTATGTGGAGGTTCGAGGGGAAAAATGAATTGTCGATCGAAGTCATTGTTGTGGTTAAGGAATTTAAAGGGATTATGCAAAAATTATGTAATCGTGACAGTGCTTATCTATTTTTTCTTTTTTTTTTGTAAGTATTCGTGGTGAATCTACGAGTTAGGTAGATGAATCATGACTTAAACGAGCAGTAGGACTGTCTGAATACATCCGACGTTTAAGGGTTTCAAAGATATAATTCTTTAGTTCGAAAATTGTTCCCCCCAAGATTCTTATCGCATTCGAATACGTCGCTAGAGAGTGCAATACTTCCCAGACGCAGTTTTTCGATCGTACGTGCAAAACTTCTTTCCCCCCGAGGAATTTTGCTAGCCAACCAAGTGCGCGTCCCAAATTTCCATATACCGACGAGCGAAATTCTTACCAGGGGGACGTTCGGGGCAAAAAATCGCGGACAGCAGAGCTTCAAACGGAACGAAATTACAGCGGCTTGTTACGCCGGTGGAAGATACGAAGTCCAAAGGCTCGTAAAGGCGCAAGAAGCGCGCGGAACAAGATCGCGCGTGTCTCCTATTGGCTTTTACGACATCACGGCCGAGTCCCTACGACCGCAACGCTCGAACTCTAAATTCCAAAGCGATCTGACCTTTACGATTGCAAAAATCCCCGGGAGATGGACGTTGCAAGGCCACGCACTCGGCATCCTCATCCTCGGTCGTGTATCGAAAGAAAACTGGAGCTCCTACCAGGTTCTGGCATTCGCACAATGTCACCCCTTATGGCAAGAGAGAGCGAGAGGGGGAGCGACTCGAGCGGGTAAGACTCCAGACGATCGCCTTACGGATTTCTGCACCGCTTCGCGGCACGTTTCCTGGACTGTGCATTAACGCCTTGGAGTGTAAGTTACGACCGCGTTGACGATAAGTCAGTCAAGCGATGGCTCGAGGATATCGGCCGACCGTAGAGGAGCGATTAGCAGGACGACAGTTTATCCGTTAGACGTTGCGGACACGACATTGTGCCAGGGGCCTGGGAGCTTTTCAAGGGCCTGCGAAAGTGTTTAATTCAAATCCTGGCGGGCTTAGAGAGATAGGTCCGATAGCTTATGGCGGAGTGTTACTTGACCGGTTGACTGCGCTGGACGTGTATACACGTCGGTCCAAAATTTTCCTTCCTTGACCCTTGTACTCATGGTGTAAAATTAGAAATTAGCATTTACTGCAAGAAGTCATTTGCAGAAAACTAATGTCTTATGGAAGAAAAATGTAGTCCTTCCTTACTTTGATTTACGTGTGTCGTAGAATTATTCCGCGTCTTATTCGTGTCTTACGTTCCGCGATCAATTTTGTAATTAACTGGTTGAATCTATCGAAAGGATCGAAATGAAAGATCAGTCGTTTCGGGGAAAGATTGATGTGCTTTGTAAGAGGGCATTTTCTGAGATCTTTCCTGACTCTACCGCAGAGTGTGAATTATTTTATTGATTTATGGATATTTCTTCTTAATACCCTTTTCTTCAGGAATATACGTGGAGTACGTAAATATCTAGTACGTAAAAATCTAGAGAGTGGCTCGTAGGTTTAGTATTAAAAATGTATTATCCTTTTTCCATGCCTTTCGGTTTTAGAAGACTTTCCATTCACGTTGCTATTTATACAGTTTCCTTTCCTCTCATCCTAAAGCAAGTCCGAGAGCATAAAGTGTTTTTACTTAGAATTAAGTAACCGAGATAAAATCATTCGTGTTTAAGAGCTGTACTATGTGTGCTTGGAACTAACCTATTTTATATCCGCATCTGTGTTATTTGAAAATGTAGCATGTAATACTTATATTCGACATAGTATATTCGACTAGGTGTTTCCTTTCTACGAAATTTTTGAGGAACGATTCACAAAATCTTCGCAAGAGACTGCGAACATGATTTTCAAATAGCACTCGCTCGGGTACTTAATTAGAAATTGCAATTATTACTTTGTATCGTCTGGTGTACTCGCTTGATGCGCACTTTGACGCGTCTTCAGTACGAGTACGTGATGTCAGACAGAGTACTGAAGCACGGACTATTAGAATGTTTAAACAGCTCTTGCTTCTGGTGGCACGTTTCTGCTTCCAAAAAATGTGCGTATACTTTTATACATATATAAAAATCATACACTATATTATATATATTTATATATATATATTTTTGTTTACTTTATTGGCTCTGCAAATCCATGTTCGTAGCATTCTCGATTAATTTCCCAGCCTCGTGTTAATGAGACTACAGTACCGTATAAATTTCGCGGCCCGACTCTTTCACGAAGTGTTATTTAGTTCTCAGAGAAACTATCTTCGTTAATAGCAGCTGCTTCGACGAAAAGTAGCCGGCGGCTCAACCTTCCCATGGAAAACGCTCGAGCCTGCAGAGTAAAAGCCTTTGCTTGTTCGTCAAGTTTTAAACCGAATCCAAGCGCTCCTTTGTGCGATATTTCGATATAACGCGGATACGCGCGTGGCGACGCATGGGTATGCACGGGTGAAAATCCTTGGCAAACACCTGCGATCGAAACGAGCCCTAAGGTACCTCGTATCATTATTTCGTGACACGTCAATTACGTATTCGCTCACAAGAAAACAGCTTACCGCGGCAATCCATACTAATTATCCCTTCCAGCGAGCGTGCCAGCTTGGCAAAGGATGCTCGAATGGCAAGCTTTACGTTGTCCGATTCGAGGAGTATAGCGCAAGAGACGGGGTTAAAAGCTAATCAACGGCTAACTATCTTCATGCCTCGACCATCGCGCATAATCCCAACTGGCCATCTCTATCGAGCCTATTCATGACTTTTCCCTTAAATGTTCTTAGCTTCGAATTTGATACAGGACTTCTAAATCGAATCGTACACTTGCGATTGGTATATTTTTAATATTTGGCTATATATATGCCACCAGTGCATAATGTTCTTTTGAACAAAAGTTAAAGAAATAAACGTCAGCTGTCAAAATTGTTCAAATAATATGACACCTTGTTTTCCCACCGTGTTGATAGATTTTTAGAAAAAGCTTAGCGGAATAAATCATTGACGCGTTTCATTTTTCCGAAAAATAAAAATACTTTTGAGGTAGATGTGTATATTAGTTTTACTATAACATAATTATTTTCAGCAAGTACCTGTCTTGCTCGAAGAAAGGCCTAAAATATCAAAATCGATATCCGCCTTTTTTTTAAATAGATATATAAAACATATGTCATTAAATTATTATTATATACGTAATATATTATTCATTAAATTATCTTTCCCTTTACCTGGCCTCTGCGATATACACATCGACATTATTTTAAATACAATTTGCAAAATCAGGCTTCCAAAGGTTAACGCAGCGCTGCACGCGTCCCGCAATGACGCCAATCTCGGGTCGGTTTATTTATGCGTCCGAGGGTCGAAAGTTGGAGGAAGAATTGTCTTGGCGCACCGAAGGATCTGCGTGGCGACACGCTTGGAACGATTACACGAGAAACGTGGTTCCAGCGGCATTAGAAAGCCCGATCGAAACGCGAATTCTCGCGGTGCTCTCGTGGCAGGCATCTCGCTGCGTATCCATGAATTCCCATATGAGTTATCGTGGCTAATCGCATCGTCGTCGGCGCGCGGCAACGCTTCCGGGTTGACGCGCTGGAATGTTGTCGCTTTAATCGGACGCATTGCGGCTACGTAGGCGCATAATAGATCCTTTCAATCGCGAGTGCCACCATTCTTCAAACGCCCAACGACGAATGGACGACCTCCTCCGATTCCTTTGCCCCCTTTCGGTCAGATCGCTCGAGGTCGCGATCGGCCGGCTTTGTCTCCGACTTCGTCCTACCCGCGATTACCGATGATCGATCCTCCTCGGGGCCGCCTTTTCCTCGATGGCGCATATTAATCGCGCAATTATGCACCGAGGAGCCTTTCGACTAAACGGTCGAAAGGTCTCCTTCGTCTTGTTCAAACGGTTGACACAACCGGTTCCACCGATCTTCCGAGAAGTCACCTATCGGCGCAACCGGGTTACCTGTCGGTGCGAGGAGTAAAACGAAATGATCTAATTCGAGCTGCGAGCTAAAAAGGGTTACCAGCGGCTATCACAAGGCGGTCTCGCATTCCGCCGCGAGTTACTTCACTTTTCGTTGGATTTGCATTTGGGCCAGTCGGACTCCACTTCCTCGATCCTTGATATTTCAGGATCGTTCAGGCTGGTTTTCTGTTGCTATCTAGGAGAGGTTTTTTCACTCGTTTGCTGTGATAGTATGTGAAAATGAAGTATATTCTGGATAATTACTTCTGATTGTGCTCTTGCTTGGAATTGTATAAGAATTAAACAAGTGGTCCTTGTGAGGAGTTATAGAGATGGAGCGGATGGGGAATGAAGGAGCAATGAGTGGTTTACGATGTTTCTATCCTGTTGTGAGTCATCGTCAGGTATATTAACCTCAGTAGTGTGTCAAAGAAAAGTTGTTATAAATGTCTCTCAACGTGCAAAGATGTGAAAGTACTTGGTTGGCTAATAATCGGTCTACGCCTGGTTGTTGCGTAACTTTATATGTTAATGAATTGATTCATTGTAGCCGAGACATAGATGTTGGTCGTTAAATTGGGTGGAAATGTACACCGAACGGATCGGGAATTTCCAGTATGGTATCTAATGATGAACCACAATAGGATGGAAACGACCAAAACTACTTGTTGGTTTTTCATTTATTATCCTCTCCATCTAGGACAGTCATTCCCAAAGTGGTCTATATCGACCTGCAGGGGCTTCGTGTCAATCACAAAAAAAAATTGGTCTTTGTAGTCGTAGTACGTGTAACTTTGTATTTTATATTTTACTTAATAAATATTTAACTACAAATACTACATGCATTTTTTATTAAAAAATGTTTCACTCTAAAATAAATCCTATCAAAGCGTCAGATCCATATCAGCTTTAAAAACATATTTACACTTGTAAAAAGACTCGTAAAAAATAAAAAAAATAGAATTTGTAAAAAAGAAATATTACGAAAGCAATATACGCAAAACGGAAAAAATCCGCACGTAATATACAGGAGGAAAAGTTTGCAAAACCCCGATTTATGATTCGTAACTTCTCGCAAGGACCACTTGTTCGATTTAAAAAGTATTCTACGAAACTCCAGTAATATCAAAGATTCTCATATTTTTATCCCATCGAGGTTAAAGATAAGAGCAGGGATTAGGGACGTATTAGAAATGGAAGCTTCTTCAGCAATCCTTAGCGCAATAACGAAGTACTCGGCCTGGAAGAAGTCATTTTATGGCTGTAATCATAGTAAAAGCACCCCAGAGGCCAGGAATCAGCGCGATTCTTAATCTCCTATCGTTTCGTGCTTAGCTCGACGATTCTCGCGAGATACTTACGGGGTTGCTCACGAGGTGCCCTCGGAATATTCTCTGTTAAATTCTTCCACGGCGATTTACCGTCAATAGTTTCTCCGAATGATTGATTCATCTAATCATCGTTCGTGACTAGCTCCGTGGAGCCGAATAGACAGCATGCAATCTTGGCAAAGTTATCTCGGGGTCTGGGTTAATGCACTACAACCGCCCGGACCGATACATTAAGGCGTCCTTATTCCGATCTTCGATGACGTTTTCCATCAGGGCGACGAAGTACGCTTCCATTACCTGCATGAATATTAAACGGTCCGCGGAGAAAGTCGAGGATCATTACTGTCCGGGCAGGGTTAACCCATTCGCTGCCAAGCCTAAATTGTACCAAGTTATTCGCCTTGCCATTCCTCTTTTAATTATTATTCTTCATCGAAGTTTCATTATTTCGAGATGAATACACATATTTTGTATATTCATATCGTGAAAATAATTCGACCGGAGACTCATTGTTCGATGAGTCCTCATAAACTTCTATCATGTATTGGAATTTGTGTGGGATCCTATCCTAAAGACACGTGACAATGAAGATATATAATACATGTGATTATTTTGCGTAAAAATTTTGTTACAATACACGATGAAGTTGATTCTTGTTTGATTTCAATAATTAAGATACCATATCATACTTTTTAAATAGAGCAGAATTTTTGTAAAAACGATTTACTTGTAGCTTTTTTTCAAGTTTTTACACTTGTATATTTATGTTTGTGGCCATAAAAGGTTTGCAAGTTCTACTAGTTGTACGTTATGGTATATTGAAAGTATCACGAGTATATTCGTGCTGGCAATGCGTAACAGCCTGCCCATCACAAATATATTCGTGGTTGGCAGCGAATGGATAAGCGTCCGCTGTCCTGCGTCGAGTAGGACTCGACATCATTTCTCTATCATCGACGCTCTCCAAGGATCGTGCAAGTGAGGCAAATAAGCTCTTAGAGGACTCCTCTAAATCTGCCTATTTATTCCCAAAGCAACGAGTTAATGATCCTTTAAGAAATCTCTTTGGTCGTCCACCGTGTATTTTGTGGTTCAACCCGGGGATAAGCTGTAATTTCAACAGGCAGACGCAAAACGGATGAAACGAACCGCGAACGATTAGAGCCTCGACCCAAACTGTGATTCATCCTTGGTCCACGTTATAAACAAACCATCCTCGATGCGATCCATTGTGGCGGATCTCTTCGATAGCAGACTCGCGGATCCGAATTGGCCGAGCGAGTCACCTTTGCGGTAGGTGTATCCCTCGACTCGAATGAAAGTTCCATGTTCGACAGCTTGTATTAATGGTGCACCGAACCTACCAGCGATGGGGAATATTTCACGTTTGTACCTTTTTTTCTATGCAAGCTTAACAGATTTCCTCGCGCTCTGTCGTTTACCGTTGGAACGAAAGTTACGAGGAGCGCGCGGAACTGAGGTTCGAGCTCTTATCGCCAAGTTCCAGGGTTCGTATCCAGGCCAATATCTTCCGCGATCTCAACGAATTATGATATAATGTATCTTACGTATCGTGCTTATATAGATTCTTTCCACGCGGCGAAATCCACGATACTTCCTCGTGAGTTGTGATCGATGATTTGTACGCCGAAGGTTTCCGCGTCCCGCGCTCTATCGTGGAATGATTATGTCGAAGGAAAATTTGTTTAAACATTTATAAATGTAGTGGTATATAGGAGGTTTCAGGTGTAGGTTAGGAGATTTTGAAATTGTGTTATTAAGACGTCGAGTTCCTACTCGTTGGTCGCATTTATACTGTGATAATACACGCTATGGAGTCTAGGAGGAAACGCTGCTTAGCGCATTATTATACCACGAGTTTAATTCGCTCAACGCATAATCACTTACGATTTCTCTAAAGTAAGATTTTGTTAAATACTTAGAAATCTGCTAACAAAACCAGTCCACTTTCACGGTATAAAATCCCGTGCCGTGGAACTTCAAGGTTTCATCTCATTCATCCTCTCTAATTGTCTTTGAACTAATGTTACACGTACACGTCCGATAGCGTACACGGTGGCTGTGACCACCAAATTTCAACTTCAAGAAGGGACTTCATCTTCTACCAACAGAGCATTTGACTTCGAATTTGGACAAACAAACGATCAATGTCAAACCCAAACAACCATTTCCAATCATACGATATAAATATCGACACTTAGAAGACAGTACAAAAAAATAGAAAAAAGTCCCTAAGCTTTTGAACTAATATCACACATACATATCGTATAATACACACGATAACTTCGACCACCAAAATCCAATTTCAAGAATAGACTTCATCTTGTACTAACACAACATTTAACCCTTTGCAGACGAGCGTCGACAATTAACCGCCCAAGCTTTTCTAACCATTCCATTCCTGTGTTCCACACTTACATTCTCTTTCGTAAGCACTTACTCGAGACAAGCTTGCCTAATTATTCACCAATCCTCCTTCCTTAATCCATAAAAAACATCCTATATAGACCACATGAGTGAATTACACAAATTGGCTCGCGCGATTACTCGCCAACGCTCATCATCCGCAAAGGCTTAACATCAAATTCGTACAAACGAGCCATCAAAATCCAACCGAAACAAACGCTTCCCATCATACCATAATACAAACATCACCGTATACAAAACAGCCAAAGGAAAAAAAACCATAAAAATCAGTCTCTAAACCAAGCGCATCGAAAACTAAGGCGTCCCTCGACATCGAGGAGGAGAATCCGAAAGCGTGGAGCTAGCTAGGCAGGCGCCAAGCGGGAGGCCGGCTCCCCTCGAGAGCCGATGTTTCATAAAAACCAATTACCACCACGAATTCCTACGGGGGATGCATCCTTCGCGACTGAGGGAGCTATCTTTAGGTCAGTATACTGGCCGGCCCGTCCAGGCTGCCGCGCAGGAATGCCGTCTCCTTTGATCGGATATATAGGCGGTACGTATGCGCCTTGGGCTGAGATTGCGGTCCCTTCGATTGGGAGTGAACCAAGTGAAAGATCTCGAAAAGGAAGGCGATTAAAGGGGAATGGGACCTTGAGCGCGGTCAGCCACTGGGAGAGCTCCGACGGAGAGCCAGAGGACCGTGGTCGGGACCACGGCGAGCAGGACCGCCATATTGTTGTGACTACCATGGTCCAGCGGTCCTCTGAGCCAGCCACCCACACTGGTTACGGCCGCGTGTGCTCTTGGGGACGTGGGCTAAGCCCCACCTGATGGAACCGGTTGACAGGAGGACCTCAAGAGCCGTCTCTCCTCCTGGTCGATGATGCGCGTTACAGATCGTAGATTCCGTAATCTCGTGTTATGCACGGTATAACGACGACATCCTGGCGAATACCCTTGTCCTCGGCGCCGCTCGCGATTGTCCTCCGTCGATGTATACACGGGCACTCCTGACCTTATTGCTCGTGGTACTGTTAAGACAACTTGGGTCGTGTGTTTGATTGGTGTAGATTTAATTGATTGTGTATTTAATCGGTGATATTTTATATTGGGCATATGATAATCATGATATAAATATTATTGTTAAATATTATTTGTTAATTTATAATGATATTTTAGTTATTTTACGTAATTAATCATTATTTTTAATAATTAATTTATATTATTGATATTATATTATTGTAAATATTAAATTAATTTGTCACTGGTCTGTGGAGATAATTGATTGGATATTAACGATTTTTCGTATGCAAGCGATTGTGTAGAAAATTAGGGCCATCGGGTGGTTTAAGATCCGTAATTGAATTTATATTCTCACTTGTATGACTACCAGGCACGCTCCTTGAAATATAGGAATACCTATATAGATTTGCGTGAATTATATTGGTCATTAACGAGCAGGTGCTTCTCACTCTTCTTAATCATTTTTAAATTCTCCATCTGATTTTATTGGAATAAGAATTCATCCTTCAACGCTTTACGGTCCGTCGATGTCGTGGCATTTATTTCGACTGTGAGGTTCGTCGATGGCAGCGTTTCTTGAACATTGAGTCGCAAGTCGAAATTGGGTCGCTTGGTGTCTTTAATCGATTGTGAAATATTCTCAAGGTAAGAATATCCTTGAGATAATAATATGCTCTCTTTAAACTCATCCAAAGTTAAGACTCGTGTTGATAATGTGTAAGGTTGTTACCAATAGCACAGTTAATATCATTCAAATCAAATTCATTTTTGCTTTGTAGGTATTTAACATACCTGCGATTAAGAATGATATTGCTCGAAGTAGAACTTACTTTGCCAATGTTCTTACTGGCGCATTGTAGCTTAATATATGTGGCGGTATCGCCTACTAGAGTCGATTAGCTCAAAGACGGTATGCCAAGCACCGACGCTGTGGCGCCGATCATCGTGGAGAAAAATTCGTCGACTATGATTATGCTAGTTTTGCAACTTGATTCTAGACCCGAGCAAACTCAGGTGTTGCATACGAGGTAAGACTTAAAGGTTAACATTAAAACCAGTGGTCACTCTCTGGACGTATCTATCCACAGTATACGTGTCATTAAAAAAAGAAGACGATAATGCAATTGGATAATGTCGGTATATACTTAAAAAATACTTTAAAAAACCTGGAGTTCGTTTCACAACACTTACAGTTCCTACATTACAAGTTCTTTATTTAAAATCTACATAGGACATTTACAAAAAGAACTTGCAATACAGGAATATCAAAGTTTTCTAAAACAGGCACTCTACTACCCCTCTCCCACTTTCTCATGTCACTGTACAAAAAAAAACCAGCACATCGTGAGTACCTCGACAGGAATCATCTTTTCCAACATTATTATTCTACAAATTTGACATTACACCTGACAATTCTACATCATAGTAGAGGAAAAAGACAATAAAGTACATAGAGCATGTCCAATCCCACTATCATACATCACCAACACCCAGTTTCAACCGACTTCCAAAACCAGAACCCTCCTAAATTCAGCTCCAAAAAAAAAATATACCCAACCCTTGGCTCTTTCGACCAACAAATTTCTCGATCATCGTCCTAGGATACGCGCGCGATTATGCTCAGCAGGGCCTGCGTGGAATTCGCAGCGGAGCGCGCATAATGCTGGGAAAATACCGGAAAGTCAACGTTCGGTTATTGAAAAATCTCTGCCTTACCCCGCGCGGCCGCTCGAGCGTAAACTTCCAGGTTTAATGGGCGCCTGAAAAAGACTTCTTGGAGTCTTCGTTAACGTAGAAAAGGCCGCCTCCGTCCGCGGCACTTGAATTATTCTTAACGGTTCCGTTCTCACACCCACCGAAGTCCACTCCCGCGGAGCCGTGTGCTGATTAGCGATCGAAAGGAATTTCCTTATTTCCCGCGCCTTCGGCCGCGGATCGGCGAAGACATTTCGCGATGGCACGATATCCGCGTTCGGGGAATCGCACGGCCGGCACACGGAGATATATCGGTCAGTGTACCTCGTGGAGAATCCAGCGATAAGGAGGCAGCGCCGAGAAATTGCACCGCCCAGCCACCTGCTGCGCCGTGTATGCGCGATCCTGGTGCACGAAAATTACAAGCTCCGATGGTATTACGAATGTAAACCGCCTGGTATGTAATTAGATCGGGGCCCGGGGAGGATACGCGCGCGAGCACGCTGGAATAAGTGGCCGCTGCGAGTTAGATCGTTAATACTGCAATGGTTAAGAACAAATGGATAGGCGATCGCTCGATGCTGGATAGATGTAAAGGTATATGAGGTGCATCGATCGATTTGTGCAAACAGACTTTTTGGGTGATTGAATTGGAGTTGGAGCGAAGAATGTGGAAAGTCGATGTCATGTGTCTGTGTGATTTGATTGAGAAGTCTGACTCGATTAAGTAAGGGATAAAGTAAGTGGATTGAAGTGAAGCTAAGCTAAATTTGGTTAACTGGATTTTATATTTGTATGGCGTGAGCAGGATAGAGTAAGCGGCCGCTGTGAGTTAGTTAGTTAATACTGGAACGATGAAGAAGAAATAGATGGTAAGTCTCCTATGAAAAAATTTGTTTTGCTAAAATCTTTTTTCATTCTTTCTACTTCGTAAACAATATTAATTTTATATATACTATTTTCGAACATCTTATTAATTTTTGGTTACACAAGGACCTCACATTAAAGATGGACTCGTTACGTATTCTCGATCTACGGAGCTAAAAAGCATTAATTTATCGAGATTTCCTTTTGCCCTCTCTTTTTCTTCAAGATATGCGTAGTGTTCTAAATATATTCTGAAAGTGGCCGTCCGTCGTATTAATATTTACATCATTAGCGGGGCGAGTGAAAATCGTGGTTTTCCCATAAGGAAAACAACTCTCAGATTGAGATTATTGGAGAGGCAAGTGGAACGCATTTTACACGCCGGATTACACGATGATATAACGGGAACGTATACGTTATATGTATCACAAATTCAAATTCGCGAGTTAGGAATGCGAGCGCGATAATTTACGGTCATGGTGCACGGCATCGGAGGCAAAATCAGCAAACATTAATCCACTCTTAAAAGCGAGCCATACCGAAGAACGTCTCATAAATTTCCAAGAAAACTGTAAAAAGCGATATAAATTTGCTTCGATCCACGGTAACTTACATACATATAACACTATATACCTATAATACTATTCATTGCACGAGTGCACGTCCCATTACAATATTGGGAATAATCCTAGACCTTTTAACGTTACCTCACGAGCTAGAAAAAGAGGGACGTACTCGACGAGTGCATATTCAGTAACGAAGATACGGGCTATCGTTGAGAGGTCCGGCGTTAAAAGGACTCTTAGATAGGACAGAACGAGCGTGTAAGATGGGTTATCATTTCATAAGACGTAAAGTCCAAGAGGTACCGTCGGAAAGTTCTTGTTCCGGCCGCTGTAATTGAGATCGAAACGAGAGGCGGGGGCGTGGAGAGCGCGCGAGGAGAAATAAGGAAGAGGATCCCAACCGCAGAGGGGTAAATACGCGCGAGAGCACGCCGCTCGTTCATATAAATATTTATCCCATGGCCTGGCGCAACCAGCGAGGCACCTCTCTCTCCCGCAAATCCATATTCGGTGCTCGCCACGAGATATCGGCCTGCGGTTCCTTCGCCAGTCGCACGCCTCGTCGACGCAAGATCAAACGCGATACACGCATGCGACTTAACACTTAACCGACCGCCGTTCTTTTGCACGCCTCTATCGGCCGTTTGCGGCCGAGGTTTGCTGTTGTAAACTAAACGGAATTAACACGTTCGTCATAGCTGCCCGCCTGGCAAACCGACCGCCGCGAAACGGACTGGGCTTTTGGTCATTTTCTTATACACTCGGGGCCAAGAGTTGAGCGCGTTTGGTTTTTGCTGCGAGAAAATAGGCGTTAGGATTTTTACTGCTGTGCATTAAAGGCGTGTTGAAAGATAAACTGGGCTTTTGGTTATTTTGTTGCATACTCGGATGCAAGAGTTAAGCGGATTTTGTTCTTGTTGCTGGAAGATACAGGTTGGATAAAAAATAAACTGGACTTTTGGTCATTTTGTTATACGGACGTGCCTGTTGACTATCACGAAAGAAACAGAGTTTTGAGCTGTTACAAAAATGCATTAATCAATTTATTTCCTGCGGTAAGCTAATTAGAGAAAAAATATTTTTATTGGGTTTGTTACTTTTATAGCATTCGGTATAACATTGAGGTATAACGATCAAAGCGAAAAGTTCCATTGTTTAGGTAGAAATAAATAAAAAACAAGCGTCTCAAAGGAGGGATATTCTGCCAAACAAAAAGGGTAATTCTGCAGTACACTCAGACTGAAAAGTTATGCATAATCAATTCAAAGCACATGTTAGAATGCTACAAAATACAATGAATATGCGTCACAAATGTTTATACACAAGGGCAAAAAAGGTGTTACAGCACATTCGTTAGATATGCTATCGGAAAATTAGACTTCTGCTCGCTACCAAAACACGAGGAGGAGTGAGTCCATCCATGTATTTATTTGCCTTTTCAAGTAGACCCTGATCAATGTCCTTTGATAACACGTGCTTGTACATCGAAACTGGTTTGTATTAGTCATACAGCTTAATAAACAACTCAGCTGTTCCCATGTCTTTTTAATTCCCAGTTTGACCGATTATGCAGCATATACGATATTCAATATATTCGCGAAGTATATATAATTCTTATAGGTCATATTAAATCATATTACTGTATATCTGAGGGATTAATGCATAATGATTTTGAATAATAGGCGTTGAGTCATACAGAAGTGACAGATGATGTCTAAAAAAATCATAAAATAATTTAGTATTGAATAGCAGCTTCTATTTCTTGTACTTTAGTATCGATTATTTTTTACATGCGCAAGTGTGATTTATTCCTTATTTTTCATATACACTCATCTGTGCACCAATCTGTTAATAGAATCTTGTTCGACCATTTTCTAACGAATTTAACATCGAATAACACGATCTGAATCTCCAGCCAGGATTTTTTTAAACCGTGCGATGGTGTGAAAAGTTAGCTAATGTGGGGGTAGGATAAGAATCTTCGCTGTTACGCATATGTGATTTCGTTTTCTCACAAGAATCAGTGCGTCACTGATATGCCACGATAGCGAATATGTTAATACGGCTACCAGTATTTATACAGTATCTGTTGCAACATTTTATTCGTATCTCTCGGCAGCGATAGTAATTAAGCAGTAACTCCCGATAAAACGCACAGCTGATTGCGATGTATAATTTTTTGTGATGCACAGAAAATCATCCATAGTTTTTTGTTATTAGCATGATTAATTCTAATAATTGGAAAAATCCAGGAATTTCCTACCTTTTGAATTTAATTAACCGCTGCTCAGAATACACGCATTAATTTTATTTGTCAGTTGAAAGATTTAATCGTGTATTATGGCTTGGATTTGACGTTCCATCATTTTCTTTCATTGCTCTTCACTTCGGTGCTTCACAAAGAGTTCAATATCAGAGTATCTATTGAATGTCGATGACGCAAGCTAGAGTGCTTACGAAACATCGGCAAGCGGGAATGCTTGCGAAACATTGGCAGACCATAAGCTCCATCAGTGCGCGGGCAAAATCCGGAAGTTTCATTGGCATCTCATGAATAATGGCCAGAAAAGCTTCGAGCACTTTATTAGTGTATGGAATTTCACGTTTAAAGCGTCTTATAACGCATATATAAGACCTATTATAATATTAATCATTGATAATAAATGAAATACTAAATAATAAATCAAAATTAAATTTAATAAATTTAATAAGTCTATTAATTAATTAAAATAATTTAATAAGTTAATTCAAAACACGTCGCGTAAAAAGAGAATTGGATGTACTTCAACTCTCGCCTGAAAGTTTTCACAAACACAAGACATTAAAACGTTTTATTTTATCAAATACAGAGCCAAGACATAAACCCTCTTTTCAAGACGTTACAAATGTGTGTTAAAACCCAAATCTGAACCTAAAATTCAAACCAAGCCTTCTATAGGAACAGTGTTAGGATGAATTGTGCAAAGTACGAGAAATCCTTTGTCGTGCAACCTGTTCCTTCAGGAAGGAACCATCGACTTCCTGGACTTCCGTCCGATTATTAAAACGTCTTCTCGATCGATCCTGGATCCACGCAGACGCGAGAGATAAACGCCGCGGCTATAATCTCCGCGATGCGAAACGGTGCAAGTGTGTCAGCCCGGTTTTCAAAGAGCATTTCATTTCCTTTGTGGCCAGCCGTGTGAATGCGGACGACGCAAAAGGGAAACAAAGGAGCTGTCGAAGTGGATTTGAATAGAATTTGAATGGCACGCTGATTTCGTGGGGAGCTTTGAACCACGATGAAAGGACACCGAGAAATGCTGGCTATTCTCTTGCAAAGGCAAACTCCCCCGAAAACTAGAATGTGGAAGTACGAATTGTTACAAAATATTCCTCCGAGATCGTGTCGGATATTTAAATCGCGCGGAGCAAACGTTGCTCTATTCTCATTGATCGTTGTCGTTTTCGAACTCTAAGGAATACCTTAACCCTCTGCGCTCGCATGTCGAGTACTGCCCGACATTGTGTCCTTTGCTATCGATGTTTCATAATACTGAATCGAATAAACTCTATTTTCAGCCGTGAGTAATATGCATTTCAGTAATCCTCTCGATTCTTCAGCATGTATTTTGAGGTAAACCATGAATCATGCTGCGACGTAAATTATCTAACGCAGAATGTATAAAATATCTTGGACTACAAAGAATTAACTTCCAGGTAAAAATACTGTATATGGAAATGAGGAAAGAATAATAGAATAAGCATACGTATACTCAAATAATGAATTCAGTGCTATGATTGATGATGTTCGAAAGTATTTATAAGGAAACCAAAGAAAAATTCGATGTATAATAAAGCTTAAAGAAATATACCAGATTCGTACAAACGTAAAGGAAATTAGGCCACAAAAGGGAAAAGAAAAAAGTACTTTATCATGCTCCAATTCGGTTGTGCATGACTCTCGACGTTTTGAACGCTCGTTGCGTGTTCATCGTCTGGACGTACGAAATGAATTCGTAATGCAAGTGAAGTAAAATAAAATCAAACGCAATTTGCGTCGAGGCGTGCGGCATGCACGCGTGTTCCCGGTGTAACTGTTTTTCGTTTCGCGTTAACATCATTACTGATAAGAATAAATATGTATGTTCGTATATAATAGGCGGCGCGTGATTGAGATTTCTGTTCACTAAATTTGAGCAGACGGACTACACCATGGACTCTTGTTGTTATAAGAAATTTTCTAAAATCAACATTTTCTGCAGCATATAAATCAACGTTTGGAGAAGTATTGGATTGTCTCGAAAATGTATTTCGTTATCCGCACGCGAGTACTTTATCTGACAGTGTTTATGCAAACACGAAACTTAATCTATCAAACGTTGTAGTCTTTATCTTCAGTCCTGCTCTAACTATATACGTAATTCAATAAAGCAATATTAAACAGAAAATGCTGCGTATATATTATTTTTTCATAAAACGAGAGAAACTTTAGAGGCAATCTAATAAATTAGCTAATTATTATGTTTAGCCAAGAGCATTCTTGTGTCACTTCTTTTATATCATCACTTGGTATGTGGTGAGTGAAGTTATAAATGAAAATTTGTGATAAATCAATACAGCCAAAGATGTTCAAAAACATAAAAGGGGTAAAAAAGATATGAGCCATCGTTCAACCAGTCCAGGTCTCAATTAAAAATGTATTATTACAGCCACGCATCAAGTGGCACTAATGTCTTCTCTAAATACAATCTCATACACCTAGTGCTAATTTAGAGGAAATGACATAACGATATACTCCCTTCACCATAATGATTAACCAATTCTTAATACACTTAGCAATACTAAGAACGAGCTTGATTTAATATATAAAATCCAATATAATTAAGATATATATATTCAATATATACAATTTAATATAAGAAAGAGGACACAAAAAGGAGTCGAAGCAAAATTGCCATTTGCCCAGAAAAAAATCGTGCGAAGCTCAAAATTCGAGAACCTGTGGATATTCAGGTTCTCAATCTGAAAATTCAGCAAGAGATAATTCCATAAATCGAGCAAAAATCATCAGGCTTCGTCCAGACTTCGCGAAATCCAAGGTCGTGCCGCATTTCCCACGAGGAAGGCGATCGATCGAAGTCGCTCTGACCGCCGATTCATCCGCGTGCGAACGCTTCGATGCCGGATCAGAGGGAATAAGAATTTCTGCCGCCGAAGGTGCGCCGCTTACACGCCTTTGTCTCTGTTCGACCTGCCTCCGTTTTGAGTCCGAGCTCGGGAACCTTACGGGCGCGTAACGCAGCGAGATTAATGCGTAACCTTTATGAAGTGCGACGCGGCAGTGCGTGGGCGTGTGTACCGGCTGTCCTCCGTGCGATCGAATTCTTTTGGATCGTTTTCCATGCACTCGACTTTCTCCTGGCGATTGCCTGAGCGCCCTTCCTCGCGGATTTTTCCTTTCGATTTATTCGCCGAGGTTTTTGGCATTAAGGCTAGAACTACTGGTCACTTTTCGGACATGTTGAAAACACCGGATGTATGTCTTTAATGGCTAAACTTATGAGCAGCTTTCTGGAGATATTTATGTATAGCGTGTATATCTTTCTTTAAAGATATTTTCTTTTTTTTTTTAAAGGGTATTGATCTATTATATGCCAAAGCCAAGTGCAAACCTAAATAATGTACTGATTATTTCATTTTCTACGGTAAGCTAATTGGAGAGAAAATATTTTTCTCGGGTTTGTAACTTGTAAAGTTATTGCTGTAAGACTATTGTAAAGCTGTCGGTACAATATTTAGTTACAACCATTGAAACTAAAAGTTCTACTTCTTAGGTGGAGATAAATTAAAATCAAGCGTCCCAAAAAAGGGAGAATGGTGAATAATGTGTAGTGTTAAACTCGTTTAGTATAGAAATTTAGCGTTAAAAAACGCAGAGGACAATGAGGAAAAATTAATTGATCGATATAATGACCTGCATACTGCAATGAAAACGTGTAAATTCCTCTGCAAGCTTTTATGAAGGTGCGCGATTCTTCTAAGAAACGACTGACTATGTTGCTTTAACTGTTTCTGTAGTTCTAATGTTAATAGTAACAGTAAATACCGATCATAAAATAGATTTTTAAATATATCTTTCGAGACTCATTATCTTGCCTATCTATATCTCTCATATTTTTATTGCGAAGTATATTTATTTATTTATAGATTCATTCTTTCCCTGTATTTACTTAAGCGGTCTTTTGTTTATTTTTGTTTTGAATACTTTTGTTTATACCGCAAAGATTATAAAGTGTATAATATTGCCACTGTATCTTCAGTTTCAGATTTGACTCGAGACTAATATTTATATCAGTTTAGCGTACTTTGTTGACTTTGTATCGATGTTCTAACATGCAAGGTAGGAAATGTTTCCAACGTGCTATTCCGATCCAGCCATCAGCGTTTTTTCCGCGGGTGGTAATCGCGTTAAACAAAGGTCGGCGGTCGTTCGAATTAACAGAGGTTCAAGGATGCTCTCGATTAACGGCGGCGTTAACATTTTTTTGCGCGGTTCTTCTTGACGGATACAAAGGTCTGATTTACTGCGCTTAGTCGGGCCACGAATAGAGACGTAATTGCCTTAGATTGGCCGTGAAGGGGCGTTTTAATTCCGTACATGCGTTTCGATTTTGTTACGAAATCCTCCGGGGAGGACGAAAATTTATTACGAAAACACTTACCATTCACCGCGAATACGTCCTTCCTCGTTGGAAACGACTGCTGCAAACCTTCCACTGCCTTTGGTTCGTTTACATCGGTATCATTGCTGCAACAAAATACAAACTCTTATTTCACATTTACATTTACGATCTTCGCTATTAAAAAAAAACAAACTAAATAACAGATACAAAGAATATATACTAAAAAACATAGGATAGAATTAATGAAAAACTAGGAGTAAGTAGGTATATCACTAGATCAATATCATCATCCACATCCCGCAAGAAGATCATAGAGAACCATACAAAGTACACCACCATAAAGATGACACGATTTTTCTCGGAAAAAAATCCACCAGTCACTCTTGCTCCTTCGTCGCCCTCGGTATTAAGACCGCGCTGATAAATCACGACGGCAGACTCATTCCTCGATTTAACCATCCGAAAGGCCGTCGTCGCGTGTCTTTCCCGATGAGCGCGCGAGATCACGAGGAAGTCAGCATCGAAATCACAGGGGCTCCCATCGAGACGCGCGCTGCTCGTTAATGAAAGCAGAATAGAGCGGCACGTAGAGCTCGATTCCTGGCAATGGCCAGCTCGCTCCTCTTTTTGCGCCCCAAGTGCTCAATTAACCTCTCCTCGGCTGGCGACCCACGCGCGCAAAGAGAGCGATCGCCCCTTTTTTCCCTCCGCTCTTTTTCTAAGAACCATCGCCGTGGGTCGTTATTCGCGCTTAAACGATCCCACCGCCAATCGGTCTCGGCTCTTCCGCCTCGGCCGCGCAAAAGGCCGCGCGGAGCAGCCAGCCTGGAATTCGACTCGTTGCTCCCCCCCCCCCGATAACGCGACTCGAAAGAGGAGAGCAAACCGAGGGAAGGATAACCGGCGCGATTATCGCCATCGATTATGCAAGCCGCGAATGCACTCTTGGAGGGATCAGGGAGCTCCTCCTGGCCGGAGTGCAATAATCGCGGATTAATGTACCGTAAATTCCTAATCGCTGGATGCGCGCGGGGCCCCGACCCGGTGCCGCGCACGGACCATTGCGTATTGCAGTGGAAAAGCGAGGAAAAACGCCGGCGCCAGTTCTCATCGGGCAGATGGTATACTTTGATAATTCATAGCAGGAATCGGGACCAGTTTCGAAGCAGATCAGGTAGCGGTGAGGTATCTGGCCGGGGATCGTTGCGCGCCGAGGTCTTTTTTCCTCGCCTCTTCCGCGCGGAACTGGTTCCAGAAGTTGAACGGCACGTTTATCGGAAGAGATATATTGTTAGGAATTTCAGGGATTCTGTCGAGCCGCTTTTCGAGATCCTCGTGGGGTCCTTTTGATCCCAGGCCTCGTGCCATCGAGCGGATGTGAAAATTAGTTGCGAGGATTAGCGCGCTTTGTGGGGATCGATATTGATTACTGGCACTGCAGGGAGACGCGTGTATCGATGCTTTGTGCGCCCTGATGTGGCTCGTTGTTGGAGGAGAGTTTATACCGATGTACTTTCTTATCTTACTTTAGATGTGATTTTGAAAATTTATTCAAGTTCTGTTATTTAATTGTGGACTTTTGTATATATTTCTTTTTGGTTTTGCAAGTACTGATGTGTAGAAGGTCTCGTCTCACTGGGAGCGAAACCTGTTATTCGATTTTAAAGTAGATGCTCAAAATGAGTTACAGTGGATGATCGATAAGCGTATGAGTTAATTCTAATAAAGTCTTATGTTAATCAGATCTTTGGTGACTAGAATTTTTCAAATTCGTTTAGGACAGTAATATTTTCATATAGACATCCATCTTGCTCAAAATACTACCGATTACCTTAATATTAAATAATTACACATTTACGCCTTCAGTATCGATTTAGTAAACCAAAGTCTATAATCAAAATAACACCAAAATCAATACTGCATTACAATCTTGATAGACTTCTTCCAAATGAGCTGTGTAAGCAGCTTACATTTACTCCGCTATACTAAAAGCAAGTAGTCTTGCATGAAAAAACTTCCCGATAACTCCATATCCCATTTCAATCCTCAAGCCAATCCGAATTCGACGCTGCTTCGTCAGTATTTTTCCAGTTACACATAACGTAAGTTTACACGCGAATCTTCAACAAGGAGCAACCATATACACGCATTTCTTCGAGATTCCTGCGCAGTTCGTCATATTTACTTAGTCGTCGATTCGTAACCGACGCCTCTCCAGTTCTCACGTCATAACCGACACCTCAGGTGGTAACACATAATGTCTTTACTTAGCTCTCATCATCCGCAGATTACTCGCCGTTAATATGCAAATCGTGTGAGACTTACGCGATGGTATACTCGAGGGAATTGGTCTCTTCCTCCTCGCCTATCGTAGCTAAGTTACTCTGCCAGTAGTAATCGCCATCGTCGCTCTCGTCGGTCGTGTCGTCCTCCTCGACGGCCTCGTCTTCGTCCTCGCGGCCCACCTCGGAGTTCTTCAGGTCCTCGTTGATCTCGTCGAGGGATCGATAAGTCTCGTCGTCCTCGCTCTCGCGCTGCAGAGAGCTCTCCTTCCTCAGCACGTCCTCTCGTATCGAGGAGAGGACGTCCTTGAAGGAGTCCGAATCCTCCTCGTCGGTCAGCGCTCTCTTGTTCATCCCCTCCTCCAGTTCCACGTCCTTCTTATCCTCGACGCACTCCATCGTTTCCTCGAATTCCTCGCTCTTCTCTTTATCCATCGTCGCTTTAGTCGTCTCCCTACTGATCTTTGAGACTTCATCTTTCGAAGCACTGTTCGCTCTATCGCTCTCCTCGTTCAAAGCCTGCTTCCTCCCCTGTGGCGAGAGAGCCCTCGCCTTCCTGATCTCGATGATCTCCAGGACCTTGTTCGTCTTGTACGCCTCGTGCACCGGGGATTCACACTCGTCGCCCGTGACGTCATCACCACGGGATTTTGCGCCACTGGAGACATCCGCCTGGCTGCCAGCATCGTTCAAATAGGTCACTTCGGAGCAGCAGTTCCCTCGCCTCTCGGAGGCCTCGATCCTTCGAGGGACCTCGACCCCCAGGACATCCGTGCTCTCCTCCGACTTCCTCGACTCCTCGACCTTCTCCGAGCTTTCCTTCTCCACCGCGACCTGTTTCGATTCGGACTTCACCTCCCTTCGAGGTATAATAGCTGGTGGTGGTGGCGGCGGAGGTGGTCTCTTCCGCCTGGCCTTCACGTCCTTCCTGGGTAAGGGTTTGGGCGGCAGCAGTGGCCTGTCCTCGAGAACCTCCTCGAGCTTCTGCTGGCCGCCGAGCTCCTGCTGCTGCGCCTCCGTCGTCGTCGGCTGATTGACGCTGATCCTGTTGACGTGGTTCCTCGCGGGCAGAGGCGGTGGAGTCTTGCCCGGCTTCTGCGCGCCCACGGCCGCCTCGCGGAACTCCTCGCGATCGCCGTTGACGCGCTCCACCAGCTCCGCGTCGTCCTTGATGGGCCTGAAGTGCGTGGTGGAGTCGGCTGCCAGGTCCGGCGCGTAGAAGAGGTCGGGCCTGGCCTCGTGGCCGTAGCTCAGCGGCGCGTCCTGGAAGCTCAGGGGCGGCTGGAAGGTTATCGTCTCCTCGATCAAGACCGTGTTGGGCGCCACCACGGCGGTGATCCTCTCGATCTCGCCGCGCGACTCCACGTGGGTCACCGCCTCTGAACTGGCGAGGCGGCGGAGGAGGTAATCGGGCGGATTGGCGGAGAACTCCTTGTCGAAGTGCTCGAAGGGGCAGACGGACCTGGAGAGTTGGGACTCGGGGGAGCGGTCGAAGTCCTGCTCGATCCTGGAGAATTCCCCGGGCTGCTCGGAGGTGGTCGAGGTGGTCGAGGCCGTGGATATCGTGGACACGCGGTCCGAGGTTGAGAATCTGTCGACCACGGTGGACATGGAACTTCCGGTGTCGTCGGAAGTGCTGCCGTGGGCCGATCCGCACTGGGATCGCGCGTCGAGGTAGACCATGGCTTCTGGCGGCTCCTGCGGGAGTTCGAATAGGTTGTTTGAGAAGATTCGTGGGTTCTGGCTGGTGGTATACGCGTCGATCTTTCGTAGTGTTGGTTTTTTTATTTTTGATAACGTGGTACTGAGGATATTTCTTCTTGGACGAGGCTCGATATTACGCGTAATGTCTGGGTGTATGGTCTTCTTCGAGTAAGAGCTTGAAGTATGTTTGTTCGAGCAAGAATTTAAGATTGGAGCAAGTTTCTTTGAACTAGAGTTCAAATTTGAATTCAAGTTTGCAGCCAAGTGCATTATATAGTCTTGAAGCTACACATTATAATACCAAGCAGATAGTAAACTACATTGCCCGATAATAATTGATTTATTTTGATTTTTTAATTTTGAGCCCTGAATAGTACTGGATAGAAGACTTCTTAAATGGGCAATTAAGCCTTTAGTGCAATTAGCTTCCTATAATCCTTTATAGTCCAGATTTTCTCCAGAATTTAGCGATTTATGTATACTCAAAGCTCGATTTTTTGAGAACCTCATATTGTATTAGGTATGCAACTTTGCTTCCGCCGGTTTTTCCGAAATTTGAGACTTTATCGTAAAGAAACTGGTTATAGATTCATGATTCAAAGTATTGCCCATCGTTGCGCACTACTTTCTCTTGTCTTTTGGACAAATTCCGGGTTGAAAAAGCCGCTACTTATCAGGAAAACCAGCTGTAGAAAATCGACGGAAGGAAAGTTGCAGACCTAATAAGAAAAGGCGACAAGTGGCTCTAATCGACAGTAGCTCATTGAACAATTATGGAATAGGCGTGTAATTTACGATGATTCGTAAGTTTTAGAAGGAAGGACAGTTGTTCCGTAGAAAAACGCGCCGATACTCTATTAGAAATTGATCGTGCGTGCTGAAGATTCAACGAGTCGAATTGGTAATCGAAATATCGCGTAATGCTCAGCGATAATTATTAGCGGCGATATTGAAAGACGTAATTCCATTACCTGCCCACTGGAAATGGAGGCAAAAGAAGGGCTGTTATTTATTTGTCCTACCTATGCTCGCATATCTCGCGCTTTATCTCTATTAGTCTGTACAACCGATGAATAAATGACCTTGTATCTGATATTTTATGACCACCAGCTCGCAAGACCGGCACTAACCGATATCCTGTCTCGTCTCATCGTCACTAACCTCCACTAATACCCGCTTCCTACAGTCGCTGTTTCTACACTATCTTTGCCAACAGATATTTAATCATCCTTGATCGATAACCTGCCGTTTTTCTTATCACCAGCAGCATACAGAGTTAACATCAACATCCTCCAAAAGTTCGAAGAACACCTCTCAAATTCATTACCACCCTCAAGAGACCCATGTCCCGACATCTTTCTCTCACAAAACAAAGATCGCGACGCGATCAACACGTTCCTCGTCGAATCTACACGCTCTTCCTCTCCAAACAGCGCCTCATCATTTCTCCCTTAAGTGAAACATTCAAAAGCGTCCACTTTCGTGTCGAAATAAAAGCGCCGCGCCTAATAACATAGCGAGCGCATCGTGCTTCATTACTATCGGCACGAATAACCTCGCTATTAATTACAATGATTAATAATACCGCGCTTAATGCCATACTATTAACCCGCCGTGAGATCCGTGCGATTCTCGCCAAGGAGCGAGCTTAACGAGGAACGTGTCGCACGACAGGAAGCGTAATCAGACTCGATCGTAAGCTCAACCTGTTTCGACTTCGGCAACTCCGGCGACCGCTCCTTGGGCGACGAGGATCCTTTCGCGCCTTCCTGATTCGAGCCGTTTTTCGGGGAGGCATCGCGACCAGCCTCGTACGCGTTGCTGGCAGTTGTTTGAAGGATCGTCTGGCAGGAGCCGTTCTGAGGATCGCTCTGGAGGCTCCTGCTGGCGTCCCAGGATTTCTTCACGGGGCTGGGATTCGCCTCCCCGTCGGCGGAGCCTCGTGGCTGGCGCAACTTCCTGGGCGGCACTGGTGGCGGCGCCGAGGGCAGCTCTGGGGGCACCTTGCTCTTCTCCGGGGAGCTCTTCCTCTCCGCGCTCACCACTTCCGGCCTCAGGGCCCCGCGACACCTCACCATCAGCCTTATGACCAGCTGGGACTCCTTCAGTCTCCTGACGCAGTCCAGGCGCGTCATGTGCGTCACTGGCACGCCGTCGATGGAGAGGACCTTGGTGTAGAAGTGGAAGATGTTTAGAAGGGGTCGATGAGGGTTTTGAAGAGAGTGGAGGGCTGGTAATGAGGCCTGATACATCGTGGACTTGTGTGTTATTGTATGGAGCGTTAGGACGAGTCGTGAGCCGAAAGAGTATAATTGTGCGATTAGTAGGATATTGATTCATTGTGTGCCAAAGTCAAGTGCAAGCCTAAATAATGCAGGGATTAATTCGTTTCCTAGAGTGGAATGATTGGAGAGAGAGTATTTTTATTGAGTTTGTGGAGTTTGTCACTTTCATAGCAGTGGGTACAACATTTAGTTTTAAGAGTGAAAAATAATAGTTCTACGGTTTAGGTAGAAATAAATAAGAAACACGAGCATCCCGAAAAAGGGACAATGGTGAATACTGGGTTAAAAGATAGATGTAAAGTTATATGTCGTGTATCGATGTATTTATAGAAACAAACCTTTTGGTTAATTATAATAAAGAATATAAGTGTCAATATTATATCTGTCTCGAGGATATCAAGCTTAAGAAAAGAATTGTAAATTTCTACATCACCATGTGCCAAAAATTTCGTTAGAAAATCTCGATATATCGAACACCAGTACGTGCTTATCTTCAAGACAATTTTTTCAAAATACTTTATGCCTGAGTGAAAGATTTTTAATTTCAAGACATTATATTTTGATAAGCGCAACGTGCAGTCTGGACGTTTGAAGACCTAATCTCCATCCATCCAAGTCCATTCGGTCTTCTAAATCGATCGATACTCCTCACATGAATTAACATCTAATTCACGACCAAACAATCGTTGTGTCCATTAATCTTTACTCATCGCTGTAGAAAGATCGTTTCAAACGACTGGAAACTCGCGGAACAACATCGTACGTGCGAGCAGAATATTAAAGATAGAACGCCTAGCGTTTTCCCAATTACCGCGAGGTATTGCAATAGCACGAAGGCCGAACTTTTCTCGCGCCTGCGCGATCAACGCCCCTGCGCCTCGCGACGATTTGCAGTGCAAATAAGCGCGCGTTTCCCTGAGAATTGGTACGCAGGAAGTGGGTCTCGAAAATTATAGGCACGGCAGCCTTCGTATCTAGTGTGAGACAAAAAAGAATTGCCACCTCGAGGGCAAGGATGTGCCTTTACCGTAGGAGAGCGCGGCATTAGTCGCCTGGATGGATAAGCGAAATTTTCAGGATACCATTCGCCGCGTTCGCAATAGAAAGCACCCGTCACGCGGCCTCAAACCTCCGCCTCGTTTTCCTTCCGGCGGAGGATCGCTCGTGTGCGTGCAATTACAAAAGAATATATATA